>BPLQ01005916.1:0-13922 GCA_021605075.1 Caerostris darwini
TATGTTTATCAATAAATTTCATTTCTTGTATTAGGTATTGATTAAGGATTTTTTTAAATTTAATCCATGGCAAAAGAATTTAACATAATTAAATTGTTTTTTAGCCTTTGCTTAAAGGAAGAAATGTACATCATTTTTAATACTCTTTTGTATTTTCTAATGCTATTCAAAACTGAAAAAAAAGATCAAGCATTTATGTCAATAAAAGTTTATGATTATACAAGTATTAATTGTCACATTTGCATTGCTCAAATTTTAAGAAAATTAAGAAAATGTTAATTTTCTGTATTTATTTTCACTTTTTAAAATAAATATATAATTAGAAAAAAATCAAATCACACATTTATTGTTTTTCCATCTAGTTATCGTGTTTTATTAGTTTATTTCCGCAAGTATGGTAGATATTATAGATATTAAGCGCTATTCTGGGTCGCTACATTACACTGTATGTTTACTGGCAGATTTTGAGACAGGGGTAGTTTTTCTTTTCACAGCGTAGGATTGTCAGCTCTACGCCCTACACTATGCAATCATATTAGACCGGGAAATATGGTATAAAATGGATTCTTATGAAAATGGAAATTAATTATGGAAATTAATTATTAATGGAAATAATTACAAACACCCAAGGAACAGTCGGGACTCGAACCCGAAGCCTGTGACATCGAGCACCAGAAAGGACGCCTAAAGTAATCCTAATTTACAATGACTTGTGTTTAGAGAGATGGTTGTTGCAGGCTACTACTGATTAATAAGTATGAAAACCATGTTTTGGAAAAAAGGAATTTTAAAATTTCGTACAATCATTTTTTAAATTAATGTTTGTATTTCGACAAAAACTAATAATTAAATATCATTATATTCTCTAAGCATTATATGCTCTATTCTAAAATTTGTAAAAGCATTATATTCTCTTTTAAAATTTGTAAAAAGAATAAATGATCTGCCTAGGAAAACCAATTAATTACATGAGTTGAAATTGTGTGTTGCCATTGTGAAACAAAAGCTTCGAAAATGATTCTCATTTAATTCCTTCTATTAGCTCACACTCTCCCTATATATATCTTGTTCAAATTTTCAATTGTTCATAAAATACTTTCCACTCAAGTTCAAATACATTTTTTTAACTTGCAGTGGATGACACTTGGTGTTTATACAGTTTTTTCAAATATTAATTTAGTAATTAAATTTAATTAATTAATTAAAAAATTTTTTAGATTTAAGTTGTATATATCTACCAATACATGGCGCCAGATAAACTTAAAAAAATGAATGAAAATTATTGATATTGAAAATTACTTATTACTGTCTGCAATATTGTGAAAAAAAAAAGAATTGCCCCCAAATTTTTTTGTTTTATATTACTTGTTTTATCAATAATTCCAATTATTTAATGGTTAATTTAGTTTATGTTTTTTTTTTTTTTTTTTTAATTTTTAAAATTTTTATTTAGTTATGTTTTATTTTTATAATTAGTTTTATAATTTTTATTTTATTTTTTAATTATTATGAAGGATAATTTATCTCCTTTTCTAAGTACTAATCCATGATTTCTTTGAACCAAATTTCGTTAGAATCATTCTTATTTATTTATTTTTTGCCCTTTGAAGAATTTAATTTGCGTAACAGTTAATCTTTTTTTTTTTTTTTTAGTTAGGAAGCAGCACCTACGTCATAATCACCTGGTCTGCATGAAAATGAAATTTTGTTACTATTCCCTGAAATTTTTATTTTAATCAATACATTTAAAACAGTTTCTTTACAAGGAAATAATTATTTCACTAATGCAATTGCCATATTTTATTTTTTAATAGAATTGCATGATTCTAATGTGTTGTTTTTGCAATTTGTAAAATTATTATTTTTCTAGATTTGTAAGGCTTCCTATACGTTTTTATTTTCAAGGAACACTTTAAATTTGAGGTAATAAATATTTATGGGATTATTTTAAAACTCATCTCACATAACGGATATCGTAGTGAAAATATAAAATTTTTAGCCTCGATTGTATCAAGCATAAAGGTGGAAGTATGTGTGAAACGAATCAGAAACGTAGGGAACAGAATATCGAGTCATCATTGGAAGCAAATAGTTTGAATTTCTGTATCATAATATTCTATCAGCATGGTGTGATGGACATTGAAATATCCAAAGAGTAATATGGATGTAGTGTGTATTAATGGCACAATATGCAAAGGCATGGCAAACTCTACTGGTTTTTTGGGACAAATTATTATTCTTTCTCCGAATCAAGAAATTATTAAATGAAATAAATTAAAGATAAAAATGATTTGCTATTAATTATATTCTGCTAGTACACAGACATTCTTAACTCACCATAGGGCTGTTGCTACATTAAAAAAAAAACCACGCAAATCTTCTTTAAACTTATCTCACTTTACAACGACTTTAGTTTAACAAACATAAACTTTGATGTCCATGCAAATCATGTAACAATTGTTCTTGTTTCTGCAACTTAAATTTTTGTTCGCTTAGGTATCTAGTTACATCTGCATGAAATGCTTACTTCCCCATTCATTCATAACCAATTTTTTTATGTTTTCTTTTATGCCCAGAAATGAAATATTTCAGAAAATTATTTCATATATTTCCACTTAAACCCAAATATCTTGAAAATTTTGGCGGCATGATGGCCAATTGGCTAGCGCTCTCGACTTTGGTACAGACTTCAGGTTTGAATCCTGCCGGCGGCATGGATGTTTGTGAGTGGTTCGGAATACACGTTATACACACTGTAGGTTTCGGTCTAATTAGCCCAAAGTGTGCAGAAAATGACCGTAAAGTGGAAAACCAAACCAAACTTGAAAATTGTGTGACATTATATATATATATGCAAAGGTGGTTCTTGTAAACGGTTGAACAGCCAGTAATTCTGTAACGTTCATTTTCCAACTACTCTTCAAAAGAAAAAAAAAACGTTTCTAGTTGTGCTGGATAGTAGATGAAGAGTATCGCATTTTTTGCAAGCCGTATGATGTCTGTTTAATGAGGATTATTAATAATGACCATTATCTCTATCACCTTAAATCGGAATAATTTCGCTGAAATACGTAAATCAGTACGGAATTATAAGAAGTAGGACTCCGGGGTTGTCCACATATAGCAGAAAATGTAGAACCAGTGTTGGAATGTAATCTGATATATCTAAAACAGATTCCATCTTATATAGATTGGTGGAAAACCGTAATCCATCCATATAAGTCGTCTTTTCCATATTTTCGATGTGCTACATTTTATGCCTTGAGTTCCATTTATAGATGCCAATAGCCGATAGTTCATCAAAGAATGACTTGTAGGATTAGAGGGCTTTGTATGACACGTCGTATAGGAGAAAACTCGGAAAACATTCACATAGCATCCTGACTGTCGAAAAAAGTCTTTAACACACATCACTACTGCATTCGAATCTCCTCCATTATGAAAACAGTGATTGTAATGGACGCCATCAGTGGATTCGAGCACTCCGCTCATCTGTGTTCCATGATGCATATGTTACCATAAGGCCACGAGTCGGTAATGGTAATACTCATTGAACATCACAATTACTTCGACACAGGTGATGCCTCAGAACATGATATTAATACGCTGCATTACGTACATAGCGACATATAATTCGATGAATTGTAAAGAGTTGTAACGGTTTTTTTTGAGAAGGTGGCAAATTACTTTTATACAGCGCTCATGCAAAAAGACTTCTAAACTGTTGCTATATGATCAGAAGTTTCTAATGTTTGAAAAAACAGAATTTCCTTATGGCAAGCATGGCAAGTGGTGCAAGTCAATTTCCAAGAGTTCAACAGAGGTTTTACTCCGATTTATGAGTAAATGGAGTTAAAGATATATCTTTTCCAATTTTTGGAATAAAGCTGATGGCGGCATTAGGCTGTTATAGCTTTAATACACTGAAGTGACAAAAGTCATGGGATAGCAATATGCAAATTTTCAGATGGCAGTAGCATCGCGTAGAACAGGTATAAATGCGCAGTGCTTTCGCAGAGCTTTCATTTCTGTTCAAGTTATTCATGTGAAGAGGTTTTGACGTGATGCTGAGAGAAAGACGGGAATTAACAGACTTTGAACGCGGAATGTTAGTTGGAGCTAGACGCATGGGTCATGCCATTTCGGAAATCGTTAGAGAATTCAACATTCCCAGATCCACTGTGTCAAGAGTGTGCCGAGAGTATGAAATTTCAGGCATAACATCCCACCATGGACAGCGCAGTGGTCGACCGCCTGCACTTAACGACCGAGACCGGCGACGTCTGCAAAGAGTCGTAAATTCTAACAGACAAGCAACACTGCGTCAAATAACCGCAGAAATCAATGTGGGACGTACAAGGGACTTGTCTGTTAGAACTGTGCGGAGAAATTTGGCTTTCTTGGGCTATTCCAGCAGAAGACCGACTCGAGTGTCTTTACTGACAGAACGACATCGCTTGCAGCGACTCTCGTGGGCACGTGAGCATATTGGTTGGTCCCTAGATGAATGGAAAACCGTGGCCTGGTCCGATGAGTCATGATTTCAGTTGGTAAGAGCTGATGGTTGGGTTCCAGTGGGGCGCAGACCCCACGAAGCCATGGACCCAAACTGTCAGCAAGGCACTATTCAAGCTGGTGGTGGCTCCGTAATGGTGTGGGCTGTTTTTTCATGGCATGGACTTGGTCCTCTGGTGCGACTGGACCGAACATTGTCTGTAAATGCTTATGTTCAGCTACTTGGAGATCACTTGCAGCCATTCATGGACTTCATGTACCCAAACAACGATGGGATTTTTATGGATGACTATGCGCCATGTCACCGGGCCACAACTGTTCTCGATTGGTTTGAAGAACATTCTGGACAATTCCAACGAATGATCTGGCCACCTAGATCGCCCGACATGAATCCCATCGAGCATTTATGGGACATCATCGAGAGGTCTGTTCGTGCTCAAAATCCTGCACCATCAACGCTTTCACAATTATGGACGTCTATTGAGACAGCATGGCTCAATATTCCTGCAGAAGACTTCCAACGACTTGTTGAGTCCATGCCACGTCAAGTTGCTGCACTTCGAAGGGCGAAAGGAGGGCCGACACGATATTAAGAGGTATCCCATGACTTTTGTCACTTCAGTGTATAAATGTCTTCAGCGATTTCGTGTTTGTAAATTCGTCGATTTTAAAGAAGGACTGAGAAAGATATAGAAGTATTTCAGAAGACACAGTGTTCAGTTATCTCGAATTCATAAGATCTATTGATATATACTTATATAATATAGTAATTTTCAATTTGATTAACTTACAAAATTTTCAGACCTTTTGGATTTCATTAAACTTTTAAAAGAATGCAATTACAACATTGCACTTCTGCTAATTTCTGATAAAATTTTCAATAGTAAAGTCATTAAGTACATGCAATCTTTCAGATTGATTACTCTAAATTTTACTGACCGCGAATTTCATAAGACTTTGTCTCTTAACTTAATTTGCTGATGACTTTAATTTTGCTTCACTAATTTGCCAATTTAAAGACTTAAATCGATCGATTTAATTAAGTAGCCCACAATATATATAACTTAAAATTCATGTAATAAAATAATACTAGAAATATTTTCTGGCTTGTGAGTGTGGTCGAACTAGTTTCGATGTGTCAAAGTATGAAATGATAGTGCAAGTGAAAATTCCACAGATTAGACCGAGTTAAGAAAGCTTCAATTAAACAGCAAGATTCTCCGCGTAATTTCTTTTCTCGTGAATATAATAAATATTTGCGAAAAAAATTTCTAATTTCACAGAAGATTCAAGTGTGGATTTTTCCTGAATTCAAATATTCACTAGGTTGACAAACTATAGACATTTTTAATAACTTTGAAAACTATAAAGCAGTATGTAAATGAATATCATACCTATTAATTAAAAAAAACAGTTTTTTCCCATCAATATAGTTAATCTGAGAGGAATAAAGTATAAATAGCATTGAATTTTATTTGGCTGTCTTCACCAAAGGCAAATTTTGACTGAGTTTTTTAACTATAAAGCATTTTAATAGCCTTGCTTTATGTACATGCAAATTTTACAAATTAATGTTTAGAAACAAATGTAAGAAATGAATATCCATAATGCTAATTAAAATTGATTTTAAGTGAAGATTATAAATATTTGTTCAAAGGAAACTACTTTTCATTGACTTCTATTGGATTTTTTATCGGGCTCAAACCATGAAACATAAACGTATAAGTGAATATGATTCCCATTATAACAAAAACAAAGCTTCTTCTGATAGGAGTGATTCTCCATACTGTTAATGCTATTCCTTTATGAAATAACATCATGACTCTTTGTTGAACAAATATAGATTTTAATGTGCTTTCTGATAAAGTGTGAGCCTGAGAACCAACTTCCAACGAGGCTTCTTCTACCATCGAAGCCGAAGCAGTTATTGTAATGAATAAAATAAAATTACCAAGAAAAATACAGTAAGGATAAAATCTCAAAAAGGATCCTTCGGCCTCTTTTGCTCCAAGGATAGCGTTTATTGAATAACACATTAAAAATGAAGTGGAAATGATAGACAGGAACACAAGAAATCCAATGTCTTTGTCAATTTGCTCCACAACTAATTTTATGTTAGAATAATCATTCAAAAAATTTTCAAAGCAAGTTTCGCTCTTTTTTATGTGTGTTGCTGCGATTTGCTTGATAATGTGACTGATATGGATGCAAACAATTGTGTAAAAATAGGCAAATACATACATTGGTAATTTGTAGAACATAAAATTATGTATTTCCAATAATATGTAACCTATTTTGCTACATAGTTCGTTATCAAATTCATATCCGAAAAGAAAAACAGATATATTTCCAAACTCTTGTTTAACCCATAGCTTGAAAGTAAGTAGAAAAAATAGAGAAAAAATAGCACTTATAACGATAATTTTCATCCATAACCAATTAACACCATTGCTAATTTCAAATTTATTCAGGGTTTGAGAAATTTTCTTCAGCTTATTAAATTTTTGGATCAGAACACAACGCTGCACAACTAGTAGGATGTACATAAGAATTATGGATAGCACTTTAAGAGAAATCTTGTAAAGTATCCCTGCAGAAATCGTTATTACAACGTTAATCAATACAATTAAACCGTGAAAAAGTATTCTGGTTACAGTTCCAACAGTGATAGATTTCGTAACTGATATTAAAGGAAAAATTGCACCAGAATGAAATAAAAAGAAGAATAAATTATAGGGTGGATCCTTTTTCATATTTTTAAACATTCTGCATATAATTAGCATTTGTTTTGGTTAAGCACATAAACGCTAGAATCCCTATCTATCGGATATTTAGAACTTGCAGAAATATATATGCCATCAAGACGTTTATTTTCACTGCGTTACACTCGCACCCAGACTTCATTTTTGTAGGAGAATTTGAAAATAATCGATTAATAATTTCTGTGGTTCTATGACAACCAGCTATTAGAAATATTGTTATTGGAAAGATTTTAACAATCCCTTTTAAAGGATATTGTTTTGGGATTTTGAAAAACTAATTTTTACTACTTTATTCATCGACATAATTATCAAGAAAAATTTTTTTATCTTCCTAACGCAATCTCATTATTTTCTATTGTATTGTGAATTCAAAGCTTTCAAAGCTCATCTATAATCATTTTCATTTCAAACAAATTGTGTTTATCATTGAATTTCCTTTTAATTTTCAGTTGTTCATCAACGATTTATTTTGTATTATATTTATCAAAACATAAGTCTAAATTATAATATTTATTAATTTATTTATATTTCAATTTAAATTATGTTTCGTCTTTCCATAAAGGAAGAGCAGAAACATAATTTTATGATTATTTTATAATAATTTCTGATGTTCAATTTAAAATGTCATTCTTAAGTGAATTTAAAAAAAAGATCAAATAATTATGTGAATAAAACAAATTATGTAACAGTTAAAAGTAAAATATGCATTACGGAAGTTTTAGTGAAACAAAGAACTGTTTAGTTTTCTGTCTGTATTTTTTATATATTAAAATAAATGGATAGAATCAAATCATATCGCAACTTTAATATTTGTTTCACCCACTTATCGCACTTTTTTAGTTTATTGCTGCAGATATTGTAGCATATTCACCAATATTCGGGATACACTAAATTACACTTTAGTAAAGGTGGAAGAAATACATGTCAGGAGAATTTACAAATCCACATATGCCTAATCTGCGCATCATTGAAATTTTTATCAAACTAGTAGTATTTTAATATTTAAGGTATCATCTATTTTTTATATTTTTAAAAGAAATTACAATATACTTACAGTACACGAGTCAATTTTGATGCCATTCTTGTACTGCCGATGATTTGCAAACTATAAACTACGTATCATAACTTTATGAGAATAATTGGCATTTTCGTATTTTCTGGAGTTGAAAATGTGCTTAACACAATACGGACACCACTGTCCTAATGCGTAGAAAGAATATGTGGTTGATAGTCAATGCGAGGACGCATAGCTTCAGTCATAAATTCAGACATGAAAAAACACTTCAAATGTTAATTAAATGTGAATAATTATGAAAATTATTCATAAAGAGGATTGGATGTATAAAAAGGTAAGTGAAGGGGAATTTAGGCACCATGAGCATCTCACCTTCAAGTTTGTTTATCTGAATGAAAAGCAATGTAGCCCTGCGGCGAATCTCTAAACACTTTCACAAACAATCATTTGTACATATTTATATAAATTGGTTAAATATGTTTTCAAAATCATAAATAGGTATATTTTTGTGTATCATCTGAGTGTAACAATTGCGCATCATTAGAGCGAACATAAACTTCAATAGAGAATAAAAAAAAATTTACAAACAGTATTCTAAAATAGCAAAGACGAATGCAGCAGTAAATGCAGGTTCACTAAATAGCAAGAGCAGGTGTATTTTATATAATATAGTATGTAAAAGTTTCATTACACTCAACGAAACAATTATTTCAACAAACAACAAATTAAAACATTTTGAGCCACTCCGTATCAAGTGATGTACAAGTGAAAGAAAAATCACAAGATGAAAACTGAGTTGTTTAAATATATCGCATTTCAAATTACTGCAAAGTAAATATTATAATTTAAATCAATAACCGTTGCAGACAGATTGTGATAATAAAAATATTTTAATAAAATTTATTTTTATCAAAAAAAAAAAAAGCTTTTAATAAACTAAATCGGAAGACATTAACTGTAACTTTGGTAGACTTAGTGTCACCTATGGAATCAGAAATGGCAATAATAAAATTTAAACTAGGTAAAGAATTGATGCGCAATCGTCATGTTCCTGAAATATTTTTTGTGTATGTAAATGTCTGGCCTATGCTTGTTTTATGCTTGAATCATCTCCGTGAACCTATGTTTAAAATTAAAATGTTGACTGTTATGGACGTCTCCTTATTTAAATCATCGTATGTATTTTAAAAATTCATGATACAAACAAAATTTGAGCCCAGACTTGTGGAAAGACAGAATTCAATGGCAGATAGAAAATAAGTATCATTTTTAGTAATTTCTAATGCAAAAATATCTTGAATAACTCAAATGCTGCCAACATCATGCCTTTCCTTGGACGTGCAAGAGAGGAGGATTTCAACATCTTAGCGCAGGAGTTGGTTATAGAATTGGGAAAAAACTTAAAAATATTGATCTTAAAAATTTACAAATTTTTGTAAAATAATGATTTTTTTTTTTACAAAAATTTAATAATGGCTTCAGGTAATTATGAGAAAGAACTTGTAAAGGGAATGCCACCAAATATAACACGAGAATGTTTAGTGTCGGGGCTATGGGGCTATTTGTCGGGGAATGTTTAGTAAATGGCTAGTGCTCTGGCGCTCGGTAGCACAGAGTGAGGGTTCGAGTCCCGACGGTGCCATGAATGTTTGTAGTGTTTTGGAATCAACTTTAAAAAGTAGGTCCCAGTCAGACATGATCGTAGAGCGTTACGGAGGTACTGTTACTCCGCGTCCATAGGTAATCTTCAAGTTACACGCCCCTCCTGGGTAGTGCTAAGTGGGTAAAGTCAGTGCAGCTCTTGCATTAAGGCACCAAAGAATATTGTCTAAGTGTTTGCCAGCTGCATTAAAACAAAAAAAAACTGTTTAGTGTTGGATAAACAAGCTGAAATCAAGTAACTCGATTTTCTTAAGAATGCCCTTAATGAATCTGAGCAATTTGAGAAAATTTTTTTATAATATTAACCCAAATGAAGACGATATAGCCATTTTCCCTCTATTTGAAAGGTAGCTTAAATTTCTAAATGTACCTGAGAGTAAATGTCTTACTTACCTCATCGTTTCTTTGCCAAGCGATGTGACTAAACTCATTGCTGGAGAGTTCAAAGGAGAAGCACGGAACCACGTGCATGCCAAAGAAATGCTACTAAAGAGATTCAAGCTCAATGCTCAAAAATTCAAATTTATTTCTCAGTATAAGTAAGCACAGGGAAGCACCTGATGTGATTTCTACTTCGAAAGAATGGCTACATGAGCTGAAAATCAAAAACTACAACGAATTAGAGGATTTAATTATCGCTCACCAAATTAAAAAGCGAGTACCTCCCGTGGTCAAAGACCATTTTGTAGACGACTGGTCTGAATGGGTCTCACCAACTGAATTAGCTGTTAGATTGGATGCATACTGTAATATTCGTAACAAAAATCCTTCTTTCAGAAAGACTTTAATTCTATGGGAAGGAATTTCTAAATCTTAAAATTCAGAAAAAAAAATTACCAAAAGTTTTAAGAATGATAAAGCGAATCTTTAGTAAAAGACAGAGAAACCAGAAGTCTCATGTTATGGTTGTGGTACCTATTCAATTCGTGTCTTCCGATCACCATTAATTGCTTTGCCTTATCCAAAAACTGCAACGAATTAGAGGATTTAATTATTCCTCATCAAATTAAAAAGCGCGTACCTCTCGAGGTCAAAGACCATTTTGTAGACGATTGGTCTGAATGGGTCAATTGAATTAGCTGATAGATTGGATGTACACTGTAATTAATTCGCATGAATAAAATATTAACAAAATAAATAATTCAAACATAGTCGAACGTAAAAATTAAAAGTAAGTTTTATTTCAACGATTAATTACGTTTTATTTCAATACAAATAAATTGTCTGTAGAAACTTATTACAAAAATTATTTAGAAATACAATCATTATACTGCAAATTAGAAATTATCACCAAAAATGACTTGTCCGATATACGAAACAAATTTATTTGTACATAACTAATCATAAATATTTATTAAATTGTGTTTGTTTAAAATACATCTTTTTAAATATTTAATAATTAAATAAATCATAATTATACTTAAAATCTTACACATGATTAAACATACCAAATATAAAAGTGTTAAAGGATATTAAATAGTATATAGTACAAGAAAGGTTATATTGCTTCGTGGGGTCTGCGCCACACTCGAACCCTACCATCAGCTCTTACCAACTGAAATCGTGACTCATCGGACCAGGCCACGGTTTTCCATTCATCTAGGGACCAACCGATATGCTCACGTGCCCACGAGAGTCGCTGCAAGCGATGTCGTTCTGTCAGTAAAGGCACTCGAGTCGGTCTTCTGCTGGAATAGCCCAAGAAAGCCAAATTTCTCCGCACAGTTCTAACAGACAAGTCCCTTGTACGTCCCACATTGATTTCTGCGGTTATTTGACGCAGTGTTGCTTGTCTGTTAGAATTTACGACTCTTTGCAGACGTCGCCGGTCTCGGTCGTTAAGTGCAGGCGGTCGACCACTGCGCTGTCCATGGTGGGATGTTATGCCTGAAATTTCATACTCTCGGCACACTCTTGACACAGTGGATCTGGGAATGTTGAATTCCCTAACGATTTCCGAAATGGCATGACCCATGCGTCTAGCTCCAACTAACATTCCGCGTTCAAAGTCTGTTAATTCCCGTCGTGCGGTCATCATCACGTCAAAACCTCTTCACATGAATAACTTGAACAGAAATGAAAGCTCTGCGAAAAGCACTGCGCATTTATACCTGTTCTACGCGATGCTACTGCCATCTGAAAATTTGCATATTGCTATCCCATGACTTTTGTCAGTATTACATATATGCTTATGCTCCACTTGATAATGGCTATTAATCTTTATGTGACAATCAGGCAGCACGAAATGTTAAAAGAAATGAAGTATAAAAAACATGCAAGGAATAAAAAAAATTGTAAAAAAATAACATTTCTATTTGCAGCTGCTTTGTTATGACTAGCATTGTTGTTTTTGTTTCAATTTAAACATCTGCTTTTCTCTCCATCTAAAACATCCTATTCATTTCAAATCAGTTACTATAAATAAAAAGCTTGATTAAAGTTAATCCCAGTTAAGTTATTCCTGAAATATATAGTTTTACCTTTTAGACGTAAAGTAATAATTTTTAAATAATGTAATTTTTAAATAACGTAATTAAATGTATATACATGTTTACTTAATTACGAAAATTCTAATAATTGATCATTTAATTTTGAAAAAATTCTCTGCCAAGTTTATGCTAATGAAAAATATATTATGCAGATATTTTCAAATTAGCAATCTGTTTTTTTCTTATATATATATATTTCAGTTATTTTTCATATATTTCAGTTATTTTCCTTTTTTTGTAATTCAAAGGCTATTTAAAATTGATAACCTGTACCTGTAATTTTTTGTTAAAATGCTGCTGATTTTAAGATTCAGATATATATTTAGTAATGTTATATGTTTGTTTTAATTATTGAAAGTATTGCAATTTGTAATTTGTTATTAAATACAATTTTTAATTAAAATATAATATTAAAACAAAATTATGTTTTTTATTTTATGAAACAAGACTATTATATACAGATGTTTAGTGGTTTCAATGGTAGTAAGCTTTTTACAGGATAATTGTACAAAATCTAAACTACATCATTAAAAACATCAAAAAATTAATTCAAAATTCATTCTTTTCTAAATTTCTTATAAAGCATTTGCTCATTGAAGATTATACATATAACAATTAAAACAGTAGTAATAAATGTAAATTTAAAATTTTTATTAAAAATTGGTGAACATAATTTGTTTTTGATGATTAGAAAACAAAATGTGCTATGAATAAATATGACTAATTTTAATGTTAATTTATTTTCATATGTCTAGTTTTAAGAATATATATTATAAAATTTATTAATTTTAAAACAAACAAAACAAAGTAATTTTTTATTTAAAAGTATATTAAAAAGCCACTTGCTATAAATAATTTGCTTTAATTATTAAAATTCTAATATTGAACTATTTTTTATTTGATAACTCTTTTATTTTTATGCTAATTAAAAGTACTATGAGAAATATTTTCCATTTATTAACTACTGCTTCTGTTGGAATTTAAACTTTTTTCCTATTTTGTGTTTTATATGATTATTTATAAATAATTTGTAAATTATATTTTGTTACTATGAAAGAAATTGGCATTTTTAATAGTATAATATTTTAAAATTTTAAAAAAATAAACTATAAATAAAAAGATATCAATTTTGTGCACTCTTAAGTTGATTATATAATTTTTTTCTAAATAGAACTTTTTATATTTGAATTGAGTTTTTATAATAAATTGAAAAATATACACAGATAAACTAATGTACTATTAAATAAGTGCTAAATAAATTTGCTTGTTTATTTTGAAAATTATTCTTTATTTAAGAAAACAACATATAACAAGAAATATGTTTTTATTCATTTTCATCCTTAATATTAGTTACTTTTTTTTTAAAGATTTGATTTAATTTTATATTTGTTTGTCATTTTTTATTACAACTTTCTGTTTCATTTCTTATAATTTTTTCTCTTTTATGGGGACTTTTTGTAATGGTATAAGAGTTAATAA
>BPLQ01005918.1:0-205423 GCA_021605075.1 Caerostris darwini
GTATTTCTAAGTGTTGAGAATAGCTTTTGGGCGTTTTCTGTTAATGATGTTAGTAAAATCGTAGTTTGGGAGAATCTGCAAAAGAGAGTTGTTAATATTTGGGATGTTAGCATAGAAATTATCAGCAAGATGCTTAAAAAAGTGACTAATATGTGGAATTTTAAGCTCTTTGGCTATCTGTTCATTCCTGAAATACCATGGGCTATTGCTGATGTGTCTGAGTGTTTTTGTCTGTGTGGAATGAATCTTTTTAATGTGTGTAGGGGCAGCATAGGCCCAAATTGGTGCAGCATATGAAAGAATGGATCTGAGAATGCTTTTGTAAAGAAGAAGCTTATTATCAAGGTCTAGCTGTGAGTTATTGGAGATTAGTGGGTAGAGAATGGATTTTGCAGTTCTGAACTTTTGAATGGTGTTAGTAACATGCTGATGCCAGGTTAGTCTCTTATCAAGTGTGACACCAAGCTATTTGACAGTGTTAGACCAGGGGATATTGTTGTTGAGGAGAGCGCGTGGTGTTGCCTGTTTACGCTTAAAGCCAAACATGACAGCTACACACTTCACCGAAGTCAAGCATCATTGGGCGCGGTCAGTACTTGGGTGGGTGACCACCTGAGAACACCGCGTGCCGTTGGCATTCACAAATTTAGGACGGAATGGCCGAGTGTTCTGCCGCTCTGTGCCACAGGTATCGGGTTCGAATCCCGGCGGTGCCATGGATGTTTGTAGTGATTCGGAATCCACTTTAAGCCGTAGGACCCGGTCTCCTATGACTGTAAGAGCGTCACGGAGCCAAAGTCAGACTTCTACCTACGGGTGCTCCATCACAACAGAAGCTGCTTCCTTCCCCTTCAATCATAAGTACGTATGGGCTCGTGGGCTTGGCCAGTCAAGTGAGATAAGAAACAAAAAACAAAACAACAACACTGTCTCACAGATAGAAAATCGAAACTTTTTTTTATAAGTAAAAACTACTAATCTACATGTACTACGTGCGTCCCACAATCACGTACGTTTGGGGGCAGCAGAATTGCTTCCATGGAAAATATTCAGATGGCACAGAATAAAGTTCTCGGAATGATTTCCAGTTCCTCTTGGTACATCAGAAACGGGGTCATCAGACATCCTGTTCATAATAATTCAAAGAAATTTTATAATTCTATTCCCAATACAGAAAACGCTGTTTTAACTTCTCCCCTTTATGATATTTCCCTGCTTGGAAACAGGAAACGGACTGTTGCTGTGTTAAATATTACCTGTCATAACTCCCACTTTTGAAGTGCCTTTTACTGCTTATTAGCGCCAGACAAAGATTCATCAATTAAATTTTTTTTTACTTCAATTAATTGTTATTTTTTTTATATTGAGCCCTTTATTCCTTTATAGACTAATGACTTTTTCATGTAGCTAAATGCTTCTTGTGATTGTTGTTTTGAAGTCTTTAAAATCTTGCTTGTACTTCTCTTTATTTTTCAATTCCTAGTATTAGTTCACACACTAACTATATATATGTATATATATTGTTCAAATTTTTAATCCTTAATAAAACACTTTTTATTCCTCCACTCAAGTTCACATACATTTTTTGAAACTTGTAGTGGATGGCACTTGATGTTAATACAGTTTTCTCAAATGTTAATTCATTCATTAAATTAAATTAATTAATTTTAGTTTTTTTAAGATTTAAGTTGCATGTATCTACCGATAGATGGCGCCAGATGTAAGAGGAAAATTTCAACTTTATTTATAAAGGATTTTCTGTAATATAGTAAAAGAAAAAAAAATAGGAAACGACATTAAAAAAAAAACATTTATATTACTTGTTAAGGCTCACCAAGGCGACAAGATGAAAGCGAAAAAATTTGACCAATCACTAGCCTCACCGCGGTCGCCTGAAACCGGTTTGCAGTGCGCCGCTTGGAGTTGCCCAACTTTCAACTCGAAGCGGTTTTTCACTAGGCGTAATGCTATTTCTGACGTTTCGCTGTGAAGGGGTCGAAAAAATTTTGTCGCTTGCCTCTTGAATCTTCACGTCTCTCGCCTTGGTGGGAACGAGCCTTTATTATTGGTTTTTAATATTCAATGTAGGGCCTGAATGGCCGAGTGGATAGCGCCCTGGCGCTCGGTACCACAGGTTTCGGGTTCGAGTCTCGGCGGTGCCATGGATGTTTGTAGTGGTTCGGAATCCACTTTTAACCGTAGATCCCGGTCCTAATAGGATCGTAGAGCGTTGCGGGGGCATTGCTACTCCGCGTCCGTATCTTCAAGTTACACGCGCATTCTGGGTAATGCAAAGTGAGTAACGTCTGTGCAGCGCTTGCCTTAAGGCATCCAAGACTAAGCTGTCTGGGTGTTTACCAGCTGCATTGAAACAAAAAAAAAATATTTAATGGACATTGATCGAAAGCCACTTTCCATCTATTCGAGACATAAGTTTTTGGCTCTGCAGTCAATGAGCTTCGTTATCCGCCAACCACAAGTTAAAAGAAATTTGTCAATGAAAAAAAAAGTGAACTTCAAATTTTAAATAAGTGTTTTTTAATAAAAATAGTTTTGACTCTTAAGCTGTTAAAATTGTAGTTTTTGTTCCAATTGCATCTAAATGCAGATATTTGCCAATTTTGAATGTAAAACAAGATTTTAAGAAGTCAGGAACATTCTCTTTCTCGTAGAAATACTTATTTGATTTACTTCGTAAATGTAAACGTGTATCAGTTTTTAAAAGTATACGTTATTTCTGTGCATATTCAACTGTTTTTAATTAGATATAATTAAAAGAGTGATATAAAATGATAAGTGATATAAAATGAAAAATAAATAAAAAGAAAATACAAGTGATACAAATGTAGAATACAAATAAATATGCTCTTAATCTATTGAATGTTTTTAGCAATATTTAGAAAAAATACATAAGTGAAATTTTATTAAAATAAATTGAACAAAAGGCATTTTGTCAGTAAAAATTATAACACAATTATGTATTTATAGTATATCTAGTAACTTACAATCAAGATGCAAAAAATACATAATGATTGACTGCATTGAATTTCAAGCAAATGGAGGATTTGATGTCAAAGTTATTAAAAAAATAAACTATACAGATGGATGTAATTTCAAAATTGGAGTTCACGATCGATGATGTTTATAAAGATCGATCGATCATGTTGACAAACCACTTTTCTTTTTTACTGTCTGGGCACCCGATTGGTCTTATTTTCTGGCCCTCCGATTGGTCTTATTTTCTGGACACCCGATTGGTCTTACTTTCTGGACACCCGATTGGCCTTCCTTTAAGGACACCAGATTTGTCTTACTATCTGGGCACCCGATTGATTTTACTTTCTGGAGACAGGATTGGTCTTACTTTCTGAACACCCGATTGGTCTTACTTGCTTGGACACCCGATTGGTCTTACTTGCTGGACCCCCGATTGGTCTTACTTTCTGGAGACAGGATATGACTTATTTTCTGGACACGTATTGGTCTTACTGTCTGGACACCCGAATCGTCTTACTTTATGGACACCCGATTCGTCATACTTTATGGACACCCGATTGGTCTTATTAACTGGACACCCGATTGGTCTTACTTTCTGGACACCCGATTGGTCTTATTAACTGGACACCCGATTGGTCTTACTTTCTGGACACCCGATTGGTCTTACTATCTGGACACCCGATTGGTCTTAGTTTCTGGACACGCGATTGGCCTTCCTTTAAGGACACCAGATTTGTCTTACTAACTGGGCACCCGATTGGTCTTACTTTATGGACACCCGATTGGTCTTACTTTCTGGAGACAGGATTGATCTCACTTTATGGACACCCAATTGGTCTCACTTTATGGACACTCCATTGGTGTTACTTTCTGGACACCTGATTGGTCTTACTTTCCGGACACCCGATTAGTCTTACTGTCTAGCCACCCGATTGGTCTTACTTTATGGACACCCGATTGGTCTTACTCTCTGAACACTCCATTGGTGTTACTTTCTGGACACCCGATTGGTTCTTACTTTCTGGAGACAGGATTGATCTCACTTTATGGACACCCGATTGGTCTTACTCTCTGAACACTCCATTGGTGTTACTTTATGGACACCCGATTGGTCTTACTTTCTGGACACCCGATTGGTCTTACTATCTGGACACTCCATTGGTCCTACTTTATGGACACCTGATTTGTCTTACTGTCTGAACACCCGATTGGTCTTACTATCTTAACACTCGATTGGTCTTACTTTCTGGACACCTGATTTGTCTTACTTTCAGGACACCCGATTGGTCTTACTTTCTGGACACCCGATTGGTCTTACTTTCTGGACACCCGATAGGTCTTACTTTCTGGACACCCGATAGGTCTTACTTTCTGGACACCCGATTGGTCTTACTCTCTGGACTCCCGATTTCTTACTTTCTGGACACCCGATTGTTTATCCGAATACATAAAAAGTAATTAATTAAATATTACTTATAAAACTTTGTGAAATTATGTAGCAGAATGTAGTAATGCATGAATTTTGCAGCAGTTTTGCGCAGATTTTCCACCCGTGTGATTTCTCTGTTACTGAATGAGTTAATGATCATTTCTTGCGCAGCAAAAGAAATCTTGCGCCTTTTTCCAGGCATGACAACTGAAACTGTAAGAATGGCCATCCATCGATCATGTTGTATATCTTTTAGGGAATACAGGACTTATATTTGTGAAACATTTACAGTGCAAGCAGGGCCGGATTTAGATGAAAAGGGGCCCTAGACCATTCCACTTAGGAGGCCCTTTCACCTCCCATTTTTAAGTTTGTAAATTACACGAGAGATAATAAAATACATTATTACTGTGATATATATCAATATGTTAAATGAAACACTAATCTTTATAAAAAATGTGGCACGGATTTAAATAAATTAAAATATAAATTAATAAATAATAAATGAAAAAAAGATTAATAAATTAAAATCCTTTTTTTTTCATTTATTAAAATCCTTTCATTAATTAATAAATGAAAGGATTTTAATAAATGAAAGAAAAAGTCGAGAGCATTTATTTGGGCATTTATTCTCAGCACCCTATATAGTACTTGTAACAATTACTCATCAAACATAACACACAACATTTACAAAGAAACAAAATTGAAATAGTAAAACTCTTTGACTACGAAAATAAAATATGCAATAAAAATGATCTTATTTTCTATCAAATTAAATTAACTATATTCAGTACATTGAAGATTAAAGCAAATTCAATTCAGATAAATTTATTTCATAATAATTCGCATTTAAAGTTTAAGTACGAATTTCAAGTTTTAAACTAAACCAAAAATGGAACTTTATTCAAACAAAATCCGGATCAATAGGTCTGTTTGTTTGTCTGTTTCAATCTACACTTTATTAATGCAAGAACAAAACCAGAGCTTGGTAGCATAAGATACGTCAATATTTGCCATAGCAATAGGTGAACGTTTGAACTATACTTTGGTGCAACCTAGTATACACAAACGAACAGACCCAATGAGCCGAACGCGTTGATCTTAACTAATACATTTTTATGTTTGTTTATTAGTTATACGTGTAGAATTTCTCCTTATTTTCGATTCAGTGTTTACTGTTTTTAGAATAGTGTCATTCTAATTTTGCTAACAATTTGAACGTAGGCCCCTCTTGATCTTGAGGCCCTAGGCTGAAGCCTAGTTAGCCTACAGGAAAAGCTGGTCCCGAGTGTCAAGTAGAAGAAAAGAAATATCCTACGTGTGCAAATATTATTTGGTATGATAAAATGTAATTTAAATTTTAAAATGAGTATTATGCTTTAGAGAAACATATGTGCAGGGGTAGAAAATTTGCGTCAAACTGATCCAAAATTCATGCCTTTTTACATTCTGCTACAAAAACGGCAAATTTTGCATTTCTGCGCTAAAAATGAGATTTTTCCTTTATTTTGATTTAGTAACCCAGAAAAATAGCGTAATGTGAATCAGCTTATCTTCTAACGTCGTTATTAGAGGGGGTGAGAATTAACCAATGCTATAAGAGTTTTGTTTTTATGACGTTTATTGCTGGTGATAGGATTTATTAGTTATGCTAACAGCATTTGTCATAAGGCGAAATTTCGTTTAAATTATTGTAGGCTGTCATTTTTCTAAAATTTCATTTTCTGTTCATCCCCTTTTCTACAATTGCATAACATAATTTATAAGAGCAGGCTTGTATATTCAATTCATTTTCATATTTTGCATGAAATTATATCTTACAGTGGGTACTAAACCTTTACATAGGTAAACTATACAAGTTGGCAATTGCATTGTTTCATTCATAGAATTTCTGAAATTACACCATATAGGAATTCTGAAGCCCAACTCATGGCAAAATGTGCAGCTGATGAGCATTAGGGATCAAGTTGAATCTTCTGGGGGCTTTGTTTCAGACGCTGTTTCAAGAAACGAGGTGACTAGATAGCATTTGTGATGTCCAGTATCTTGTCTCGTTAGTCAAACTACTTGGTGTGAGTTTTCTCCCATAGGACACACAAATGCGGGGTAGTCCTCCTGGAGGGGACTGCACTCCTTCAGTGATACGGAGCCAACTTAGACTTCTACCTATGGGCGTTCCATCACAACAGAAGTTGACCCACCCCCCTTTCCCATGAGAACACACAGGTTCATGGACTTGACTAAATGTTGCTGTCTATCTAATGGGATTTCTGTTATGTAATTTTAAACATAGCATTAACAAGGTTACAAAAAAAAAAAAAAAAAAAAGCATATCTACATGGTGTTTTATTTTTTAATATTTCTCATTCAAATAATTGTTTTATTTTTTAATATTTCTCATTCAAATAATTTCCTTAAGTTAAATTTTTTTTTTTCAAAGTCATCAAAATAACTTCATATATTAAACAATGATAATTAATCTGGTTTAATATCATTATAATAACTGAAACTTATAATACTTTTTATGCAATGATTCGTCAGAAGGGGGGGAACAGTAGCAAGAGAATCCCTCGAATTTCTCTTTACTGGGTCACCATCTTTAATGATGTAATTTCATTTCTGACTTCTTATTTATGGATGTTTGAAAATTCTACAACTTTATTTTCTCTCATCACATCACAGAAAGTTAAAGTACAGAATGGAAATAGATAGAGGGCTCTTTTTTAGTTAATTTAGTTGCAATCAGTCCTTTCTACTAATTTTTTTCTACTAATTTTTAATGCCGCAGTTTGACGTTATTTGTTGAATAACTAATTAGAAACACTTGAGGCTAGGTGCATTGCCAGACATTCACTCAACATTTTTTCGCTAGCACTCTTTTTTAAACTCTGTGAACAAATCCTATTCAATCAAATAAGTCAGCACACCATAAGAATTTATAACCATTAATTCCAAACAAAAAGTGACAGGTGGTGGGTAAATTTCAATAAGGATCAATCATTTTTTTAATGTGGAAAATTAATTATTTTTTATGAAACTATTACTTCTTTTCACAGGCCATATAATCAATAAAACTATGAGAATTTCTCATTCTCTCATAGATGTGTGATTGGTACAAAATTTTCAGAAAGTGTTTGATTCTCATGGACAGAGAATCTTTTTAAACAATATGTTAAATTAATTTCAAATCTCTATTTGTGAGTTTGTGTATAAAAATTTCCATAACAGATCGTGATTTCATCTAGTTGCACATATCAATTTTTAAAATGATTACTCAAATTTTATTCAGATAGTGTAAATAATACTACAATAAACAATAAAAAATCAACCAAACTAAATAAAAAGGTTAACCAAATATATTTTCTGAATAAAAATGTTTTATTGAAAAAATGCCATGAGCTCTCCAGCATTTTTTAACACTACAATTAAAACTACTTAGTGCAGAGCACACATATAAAAGGTCTGAAGGAAAATAAAATCACTTAATTCTAATAGATTAACGCGAAGTAATACAAAAGACTTCAGTGGAAGTACTTTATTGTCTTTGAAACTTATTAAAAAATAGTTCAAAATTGTGTTGATAATAAGTAAATATAACACTTTCAACTTTAAGAATTTTTTTGCTAAAGAACGATAATATTCTAATAAATATAAAAATAAGTTGGTCAATGCGACAAACGTGATCGAAATTCTAACTACTCAAAATTGATCTTTTTGCACTAAAGGATTCGGCAAAGATATTTGCGACTCCTGCGTCGGTATTTTCATCATGATTCCCAGTCCATACCACTTTTACGTAAATGTGTGTATTAAGATCTTTACTCATGAATTTAGAAGAATGTGCGTAATAAATGCCATAAGTTTCATTGAGTTGGTGTATTAACTTCCGGTATATCTGGCTGGCTCATTTACATACATACATACACACACATATACACATATACACACATACATATGTGTGTGTGTGTGTATGTGTGTGTGTGTGTGTGTGTGTGTGTGTGTGTTATAACAATTAATGGATTCTTCAATATGTATAATCACGTAGTTATCGACTTAAATGCATCAATCAAATGAATTGCAAAGTATTTTGTAGAAGAAAATATTTACCGTTAAAACGGAAATTGACGGATCCGTTGGTTAGACTTTAGTACTGCGATTCTATTTTACAACCACAGTATTGAGCAAAGTCCTCAATAATGATATGTTGAAGAGGATGGTATTCCACCTTGTGCCCAATACAGTGCTTTTCCCGTGTACAAATTTTTAGTAATCTCCTTCGCTCCCGGTAAAGAAACTTATTGTTAATCATTATTATAGGCTGGCTATCAGTCCAAACATCTAACTATAGAAGCGTTACGCGTTATTGTAATATTATGCGTTAATTTTAAAACTTATTCTATTAATGAATAACACGAATTTACTTTCATTATAATTTCCAGGTGCCTCTTTTGGATAGCAACCTTTCACTGAATCCTTAAAAGGTATTTGCAACTATTCAAATATAATTAACTCACCATTGGAATTTATATCCATTAATCTCAAACAAAAAGTAATAGGTGCCTTGGAAATATCGAAGGAGATTTACCTTTTAGTATCATTTTAATTGGCTTATTAAAAAAAAAAAAAAAAAAAAAAAAAAAACCCTAAAATATGAAATAACAGCTCTAATTAGTCATCATTAGTCCAGATTGATTGTAAACGCTATTTATTGAATTTTATTTAAAGGAAATTGTCTCTTTGTACACTATTTTACTTACAAAAACAATAAAAGCACAGGATTTCATGACTCAAAGACAAAACTTTTTTTTTTTTTTTTTCATTCTAAATACGGAATTAAATGTACTAAATTATTTGTTACAAATTACTCAGAAAATTCTATATTCACAGTGACAGACATTCTTCATAAGTCCTGTGTTGAATTAATTTCAAATCTTCCCTTACGAAATTGTTCGGTCTAAAAATCACAACAAAAGTTGATCATTTTAAGCAAATGTACAGTTCCAATGTTTTGAAATTGGTTATACTAAAATTATACAGATTACTTATTTGCTGGCAATTACTTACAAGAACAATGAAAACACAGAATTCTATCAATCAAAGGCAAAAGTTTTCTTCAGTTCATCATTATCAGTGGCACAACAGGCACATGGTGGGCCAAGGCCATCTGCCTATTGTCAGATTTCGAGACGGGAGATGTTTTCTTTTTACGGAGATTTTATTTTTTACGTTCATTTTAGACCTGGACCTACTTTTTAAAATGGATTCCGAATCATTCCACACATCCATGGCAACATCGGGCCACGAAACTGAAGCCTGCGGCAGAGCGCTAGTCACTCAAACATAAGTTCTTTTTTTTTTTTTTTTTTTTCATTTATAATGAGGAAATAAAGGCACTGATTATACAGAAAGGCAAATTATACAGAAAGTTTTTTCTCCTTACTAAATTGCGATGTGCCACATAATACAGGAAATGTCCATCATGGAATAAATATAACAATTTTAGCGTTTATTGGTTAATAAGGAATGCATCATGCTTCCGTTCGGTGCTATTCGGGACAAGTAACTATCGAGAATTTGGCGTGCATTACTGGCACCAGTACCAGATGCCCGCGATTGCGAGACAACAGCTGTCATCAGCAACCTGTACAAAGACAGTTTCACGCCAACCTCCAGGTTGAACATCAAAGTTTTTAAATCGCACCTTCGCGGAGCGTGCTACTTTTACAGACATCGGTCCACCACGTCATTTCTTCCTTTTGCAGCCTCAAATGTTCATTCATTTGCAACCACATAGTTCTCAAAAGTGATATGTTGAAAGGAGTCACATACCACCCTGAGCCCAATACTGTGCTTTCGCGTCTGCATATTTATCGCACTTACTTTCGCTGCCGCTCTTGAGCTCGGTACCACAGGTTTCGTGTTCGAGTACCGGCGGTGCCATGGATGTTTGTAGGGGTGCGGAATACACTTTAAACCGTAGATCAGGGTCTAACAGGATCATAGAGTGTTGCGAGGGAAATGTTACCCCGCGTCCGTAGCTTATCTTCAAGCTACAAGGAACTCCTAGGTAGTGCTAAGTGAGTAACATCGGTGCAGTGCTTGCCTTAAGACATCGAAGACAATTGTCTAAGTGTTTTCCAGCTGCATTACAGCAAAAAGCCTTCACTGCAGGTGCAAAAGTATACTATTCTTCTTTTGCATGAGATGGATATTAGTCCAAGCCTCTTATTTCTGAAATCCTCCCCTTACCACGCTGTACAATAACGTTTACTCATTACTAAGTTATTTCTTAGCATCCTCATTTATTTTCGAGTGCCTGCTGTTACAAGCACTCTTCACTAGCACACGGATACCAAAACGAAATGCTCAAAGTTCAACGACTCGCAGTTACAATTTACAGTCATTAATTTCAAACAAAAAGTGATGGGGAACCATCAAAGAGGAAATGAATGAACTTGAGATAACATTTCGCATCAGTTATCTTAATCGAGGTTTACTGTAAATCGCATTTAATGAATTGCAGCAATATTCAGGAAATAGTCCTGTTGTATAAAATTTTACTTATATATACAATATAAGCATAAAAGTGGATGACACAAAGGAAAAAATGTCTTTTTCTTCCACATTTAATGTGGAAATAAGTGCACTCTTTTACTTGTTGCAAATTAGTCAGAAAATGGTGCATTCACATTGAGATATCGGAGAGATTCACATCGGCGGCCTGGTGGCCAAGTGACCAGCGCTCTGGCGTTTGGTACTTCAGTTTCGCATCCTGGATGTGGCATGGACGTTTATAGGGGTTCGGAATCCACTTTAAACTGCAAGTCCCGGTCTGCTTAGGCCGTCAGTGCACAAGATGGCCGTACAGCGACAAACCAATTCCAATATATTCGGTCTAAGATTTTCAATAAAAGATCGGCATTTTTGCAAATGCACAGTTCAAGTATTTTTAAGTTAGAAATACTAAGATTATTCAGTATTGCCAACTTAAAAATACTTGAACTGTGCATATGTAAATAATATCAGAATACAAAAAAAAAACTGTTTCAATTAATGTAAGAATAAAAAAAAAAGATCACTCCCTTCTAATAGTATAAAAAAATATATATATTCAAAACATATAGAATATGTTCGTCACCAAACTACTGTCCAATTTGTTCCTCTGAAAAATGATAGAGGATACCACGATATAAAACAAATTTTAATTCGAAATATTTAAAAAATGAATTTTCAAACTGTTCGAATGATTCAAATAATCATCCCTATGCTGAACAAGTATCGGTTGTAAGCAGTTCAACCATTGGGCGGATAACAAAGGGAAGATGCTTCTTACTTCTTTGATGACTCTTTAAACCAATCCCTTTTTTAAACGTGAATTTGAGTAAATTTGTTATTACTTACACTAGTGCTATCTGTACTCATACTGTGTTTGGCTTAATACTAATTGGGAAAATAAGTAAGCTTTTAAATATTTATTTTTTAATATTTTTCATTTATTAATAACAATTAATAATTATTTTTACATTTAATAATTAATAAAAATATTTGGGATGTAAGCTGCAATTAATTTTTTAGCATAATTTTATAATCCTTTAGTATCTGTATTTAATTACTAAACAACAAGTCTATTAAATTATGATTTACATGTATTTTAATATATTATCAAAGTTTTCAGCCTTTTATATATAGATATATATATATATATATATATACATAACTGTATAGGTTATATATATATAGCTGTTAGTTATATATATATATATATATATAAGTTAGCTGGTTTTTAGCAGGTATATTATGCAATATTAAGCCTAACATTCGCGAATTTTTACTGCTAGAATGCATATAGCTTCGATTAATTTCTCATTAAATAATAATGGAAAACTAACCATAGCCGTGGTTATCTCGTTGAGCGATTATTAACTTATTATTGGTTATTACTATCTTATTGAGTGGTTATCTTGTAGAAGAGAAAAAAATGCTTACCGTGTTAACCCGCAAAATGTTTTAATATTAGAATTTATAGAATAGTAAAATAGTATATATTTATCTTTTATCAATCAATATATATATATATATATGAAGCTCTAAGAGAATCTCTAAGAATGAAGAGCAACTGCGATGTGCCACACAATACAGGAAATGCCCAAACATGGAATAAAAATAACAATTTTAGCATTTATTGGTTAATAATTAACGCATTATGTTTCTGTGCGGGAGACGTAACTATCGAGAATTTGCGTGTTCATTACTGGCACCAGTACCAGTACCATAGCCGTGCAATAACAGCTGCCTCGACGCCTTCAGCAAAACTGTTGACCAATTGGCTGGCGCTCTGGCAGTTTGTACCACTGGTTGCAAGTTCGAATTCTGGCTGTGGCATGGATGTTTGTCAGTGGTTCGGAATCCACGTTCCCAGATCTAATTAGTCCAAAGTTTTCGCAAAATGATCGTAGAGCAATACTTCAAGCCAAATCAACAACATGTACAATGACAGGTTCATGCCCTTTTCCAGACTGAACTGCAAAGTTTTTAAATCGCTGCTTCATAGCGCGTGCTACTTTTGCAGACATCTATTCGTGACTTTAATTCTTCATTTTGCAACCACAGATTGGAACAAAGTTCTCAATAATGATATTTTAAAGGAGGTTGCATACCACCCAGACACCAATACTGTGCTTTTGTGTCTGCATATTTATCGCACCCACATTCGCTGCAGGAACACATGTATGTTATTCTTCATTCTGAATCCTTGTCAATAACTCCTTACCACGGCGTACAATAAAGTTTACTCTTTACTAAATTATTTCCTAACATCCTCTTTTATTTTCTATGTCAGAGTGTCTGCTAGTTGCAAGCACTCTTCACTGAGAAATTATAATCCCAAAACAAAATTCACGTAATTTAACAGACACACCGTTACAATTTATAGTCATTAATTTTAAATAAAAAGTGGCAGGAAGACATCAAAGAATGAATGAATGAACTTGAAATAACATTTCGCATTAGTTATCTAAATTGAGGTTTACTGTCAATGTATGATTCAGTCAATTGTAGCAATATTACTGAAATAGTCCTATGGTACAAAATTGTACTTATATATACAATATAAGCATAAAATTGGTTCTAACAAAGTCAGAATTTATTTTTCTTCCACATTTAATGTGGAAATAAGTGCACTCTTTTACTTGTTGCAAATTAGTCAGAAAATGATATATTCACATTCACAGACACTCATTTTGTACCCTGTGTTAAATTCTTTCCATTATGTTCGGTCTAAAAATCTCAATAAAAGCTCGTCATTTTATGCAGATGCACAGCTCAATTATTTTTAGATCGTCAATACTAAGATTATTCAGGTATTGCAAGTAATAAAAGATTTTTAAAAAATGATCACTCGTTTCTAATGGCTTAAGAAATAAAATATTATTAAAATATTTCAGTTGAAATATTTTATTTTCCTTTAAACTGAGCTTGAAATATAAAAAGATTCACATTTTTATTTATTCTGCTAAAGAATAATAAAAATATTAATTGGTTAGAAACTATAGGATCCGAAGATAAAACTCTTAAAATTCTGGAAATGTACTATTTCGTTGTTCATTAAATGAACTAATTTTGAGGTGGACAGTTTTGGAGGAAGCTGTAGTTAAATAGAACACTTAAAACATATGTAATCGAACGTATGTAAACTTACAAAATTGTATATGTATTTTTACTCTGTATACATTTTTATATATTTCAGATAAACTGTCCGAGAAGAATTTAAAAAATAACCAAACAAATTATGTATTGTTTTATAATTTTTTTTATAAAAGTATTATATTTGCAGACAAGGTTAATTTTAATACGATCTATCACTATGGCTTCTTGTTACCATCAACGAAACCGTTGAGGATATATCACCAGTGATATTAACCATAGAATCAGTTTTCAGGCTCTGCTCTTCTATCGTTCACTTGCAACTGACCTTGTACGATTCGCAGATTTACCCCCGTCATTACCAGTTCATCCTTTCTTAACAAACTGCTCTTAAACGTTTTTGTTATTTTTAACTTGTGCTTCTTTTTGAATTAGATTAACCTATTGAAAGTATTTTTATTTTTAAGTTCTCTTTCAAACTATGTTCAGTTTGTAATTCTTTGAAATCCTCTTTTTACTTTATTATTTTAATTATTAAATTATAATTAATAATTATTAAATACTTTTTTGAAAAGAAGAAAAAAAACTTCTGTCCATATATTATTATCTCTATTTCAATTGTTTTATTTTTAATGCAATGGGCTTAAATCTAAAGTAACTTCCCTCTCACATGCAAAGAAGGAGTTAGCGGTTATCCATACCAAGGAGCTCCGTCAACCTACAAATAGTCGTCGTCGACCAGTGATATTAACCATAGAATCAGTTTTAATATTATACTATGTAAGACAGAAATCATAGATTTTGAAGAAAGTGGTTTTCCTCCGCCAAGGTAAAGAATGATTTATGCAGTACAAATATATATTCTAAAATGTATCGCATTTTTCATGGTTTAATATTAAATAATAATGCGAAAAATCAATATTATTTTAATACAATCGTAGAATTAGATATCCAGGAAACAGCTTATTACCATGGGCATTGAAGGTTTTTTTTAATAAAGTTTCAGTACTTTTCACATTCTTTATTAAAAACAATCCACGTGATTCACACACAAACATGAATACAGTTAGTATTTTTTTAATAATTATGATGAATCAAAAATATGAAAATTAATAAAAAGAATTCAGAATCTAAAAAATAGTTTATGTAAATAAAATCTGTAATTTAAGCCCATCGTTTCAAAAATTTTTAGTTTTTATTTTATCGATAACAACCATTAGTTTAGACAACCATTTAGAGAAATATCAGTTAAGCATTTAGCAGATCTATCGCATGCCACGAGAAATTTGTTTTCACTTTTATTGTAATTATATGAAAGATAAAAACTAGAATTATCTGGAACATCTATCCCATATTAAGGTGTGATGTGGTTTGTCACTTGACGGTCATCTTATGCACATTTCAAGCTAAACAGGCCGGGACCTACAGTTTAAAGTGGATTCCGAACCACTACAAACACCCATGAACCCGAAACCTATGGTACCGAGAGCCAGAGTGATAATGATTTGTAAAACTCTAACTTTGGCATATTTAGAAACGACTGCTTGAGATGATTGCAAGTCAATTAATTCAACTGGCAAATCTGACCTCACTGCTTCATAATTTAAGTTGAAAGGCATGGTAAAAATATATAATTCTGTTTAAATGGCATTGAAATCTAGAAATCTGCGTTCTAACTCAAACTACAGTTTTTTCAAGCCATCTTCATAATTCTTAAGCTTCTCTTCATTTACTGAGGCTATTGAATTTAACCTCGGGGAAATGAGACAAGTCGTTCTTAGCTAGCTGTCCAGCAAACAGATTAAGTTTTAGTTTAAAAAATGTGAGATGGGCCCAGATGTCGTCGATAAATTGATTTTGCCCTTGCATCTTGGCATTCTAGTTGCTCATATAACAAAGAAGATCTGTGAAAAATGCAATGTCCGAAAGCCATTCTGTATCTTCTAACATTTCGCACTCCGCAGAACACTGTTTCTCATGGAAGAACGACACAATGTCGTTTTTCAGCTGCCAAACTCGCCCGAAAACACATCCTGCCCTAAGCCACTTTACTTTCGTGTAATACAGTACATCACAGTATTCAGATTGCACGGACTGAAGAAAATCTCGAAATTGCCTCTGAGTAAGCCCATGAGATCGAATAGTATTTACAAGCTTCACGACTGCATCAAGCATGGGTTTCATATTCAATGCAGATTTACACAGAGCATCTTGATTTATAAAATAGTGTAGAAAAACAACATTGTTCTTGGGATAGTTTTGATTAAAGTGTCCAAGAAATCCAGATTTTTTTCCTGTGACATTTGATGCTTCATCGGTCGTAATATTACATATATTTGTTATAGGTACTTTCAAAGTTAAAAGTCCTTCCTGAAATTTACGAAAAATATCACATCTCGTTGTAGTTCCCTTTAAAGAACGCATGCACGCCAGTTCCTCGGTAATTTCAAATTTCTCATCGACACCTCTTATAAATAATACTAATTGAGCAGTATCATTTACATCAGTGCTTTCAACCATAGTTATGGAACCAAATTTAAACTGTACAATCTTTGACTCTAATTATGATGTCAAATTTTTATCGATGACTTCGATTCTAGAAATCACCATTTTTCGAAATCTTACAGTCTCAAAATTATTTTTCTACTCTGGACATAAAACATCACAAACTTGGAGCATGCATTGCTTAACAAACTCCCCATCATTGAGAGCTTTATTATTTTTAGTAATATTGTATGCTACAATGTAACTTGCGTTTGTAGCTGATTCTTGGATACTGTTTACCTTCTTGAAAAAATATTGTCAGCTTGATAATTTTTCACTAAGACTTTCTGCATTTTGTTTTCTTTCATAGTCAAACATTGCTTCGTAATTGGAATTCTTATGCTTACATGTGAATTGACGAGAAATGTTATATTCTTTGTAGACTCATACAGCTTCATTGCAGATGAGACACACTGGTTTATCTTTTACAACTGTAAAAAAATATTTCCAGGTCCATTCATCATGAAAGGCACGGCACTCTGAATCAACTTTACGTTTTTCAATAGCCATTTTGGGGTTGAAATATTTTATGAATAACCCAAACAAGAACTAGTTACGCTGTACTTTTAATAATTTCACCACTATTCACAATGATACTATATGTCCGCAATCTTTCCATAAGTAAACAATAATATTAGAACTCGCGCCAAAAGAAAATGCCGCTTGCTGGAGTTTAAAATACGCAGTCGGCCACATGTGAGGTCTAATTCACCTATCTTGGATTCCCATATGTCTGCGCCCCCCGAAAAAGAGATAACGCTTGTTTTGCGCCATCAACAGCTATAACTAACAAAGAACTTCCGCTTTTAACACTTTAGATTGAAAGCTGTCTGTGCTTGCTATTCCCGTCAATTTATGTTTTGTAGAACAAAAATAGAGAAATTAAAAAGATCATCAGTAATTTGAAAAAAAGGAAGAAAAAAATAATATTTAATCAAAGTAGAAAAGGTGATGGATATATAAAATATAATTCTTTTAATTTACCTCGGACCGGCAAATTAAAATTCTATCCACGGGCCGGATGGAACCTTCAGGTGGGGTCGGAGTTAGCCTGCGGGCCGTAGTTTGCCTATCCTGGTATATATCATACCAACCTTCCCTATAGGAACAGCAGTATATTTGCGTTTTTACCGCCGTACTTTTGAACGAAATTCTTGATGATAAAACAAGAAAAGGGTTGCTCTACTCCTTGAGCTTAATGAAGTGCTTTCTCCAACATATTTATCATACTCAGATATGCTATAAGAACGGAAGTTACTTATTAACCGAAAAACTTGGTATTTCGAAAACATTAAGAGTTATTTTCATACCAAATAGCTCTCCTGTACTTCTAGATTTTGTTACTTAAAGCCTTCTACTTTACGTTATCTGAGCGCTCGTTTTTGCAAGCACCCTTTATGGAACCTCATTGCTGTGAAAAAAGATTTTCTCTATAAATTCTCACTCACCATTAGAATTTATATCCATTAATTTTAAACAAAAAGTGATAGATGTCAGGAAATTTTAAATAACTGCTTTTCTCATCAGATATCTTGAATCGAGGTTTGTTGTAAATGGCATTTATTGAATTGTATTAAAATTCGTTAAATATATTTTTTTTTTATTTCCAATGGCAGGCTACAATAAGTATTAAAAGAAAAAAGAAAAAGAACACAAAGAACATGAAAACAACAACGAGAATCGAAAGAAATCACATAGTGACATGTTTAGCCCATAAGAGCCCTAGCCTCCCAGTAACGACCCTACACAGTAAAGGAAACAAGTGCAGGACAGACAGGAAGGTGAGATGAATCCATGTCTTCTCCAAGACTGCAGAGCATGCATTTTGGGCTTGCAGATATTTTCATACGAAAAAGATGATTGGCCATACAATCATGGCCCTTCAGGAGTCTGGAAAGGGCAACAGCTTTAAACCTGGGCTGATCAGGGATGTTTAAAATAAAGTTAAACCAGGTTTTAGATGAGTTGCCTTCAAGTAGATTACCAGATGGAGTGTTCCGAAAAAAGTCTCGGATCATCAGTTTCATCGAAGGGAAAAGAGATGTCTTTACAAAAGGTTTGGATGATGGTTGTTCCTTTTTTGGCAAAAGAATCCGCCTTCTCATCACCCAAGATCCCACAATGGCCTGGGATCCACTGCAAAACGATATCTTTGCCTTTTGAGTCAAGATCTTCAAGACAAGAGATGCACTTTTCGATGGAAGTAGACTGAGGTGCTAGGGAGGAGTTGATTGCCAAAAGTGCTGCCTTAGAGTCAGATAGGAAATTCATGAAATATTGCTTGGTAAATATTGGATAAAATTTTACTTATAAGTACAACACAAACAACAAAACTAAATAAAATAAATGCAAATTTTATTATTATTATTATTATTAAATGTGAAAAAAACATTGATGCACATGTTACAAACTCCTCAGATAGAAAAATATTCACATGTAGAGACACTTTTTTGAAGCCCTGAGTTATATTATTTCAAATCTTTACCTACCAACATTTTTGGTTTACAAAATTTCAATAACCGTTCGTCATTTAATGCAATCGCACATTTTAAATATTTTTAAGTTGCTTATTCAAAGATTGTTGAGATATTGTAAACAGTAAAAGAATTAAAATATATATGTACCAAAAATGTATTTTGTATAAAAAACTTTAATTCGATGATAATAATTTAACAATAAGTAATACTAAAATATTGTATATTCCTTTAAAATTATAAATAAATAATTCAAAATTGTATTCAGAGTAAGAAAATATAATATGTACAATTTTTAATTACTTCTGAAAAGTTAAATAATACTCCAATAAAAATATTAATTAGATGTTAATAATTTAACAATAATTAATATTAAAATATTGTATTTTCTTTTAAAATTATTAATAAATAATTCAAAATTGTACTTAGAGTAAGAAAATACAGTACGTTCAATTTTTCATTTATTCTGCAAAGTATGATGGCACTCAGGGCCGGATTTAGATGAAAAGAGGCCCTAGGCTATTCCACTTATGAGGCCCTTTCACCTCCAATTTTTAAGTTTGTAAATTACTTATTATGTTTGTTTATTATTCATATGTGTAGAATTTCTCCTTATTTTCGATTCAGTGTTTTAGTGTTTACTGTTTTTAGAATAGTGTAATTCTAATTTTGCTAACAATTTGAATGTAGGCCCTTCTTGATCTTGAGGCCCTAGGCTGAAGCCTAGTTAGCCTATAGTTCTATCCGGCCCTGATGGCACTCCTATAAAAATATAAATTGATTTAAAAATATATTGTACGAAGTGAAAATTCTCAGACTGGCTTAAAGACTGTTTCATTGGTTTTAAAAATCTGTTGAATCGGTTGTGAAGTGGATAGTTTTAGGGTTAAATGCAACATATATTTGTATACTAAATCCCTCATGCCCCGGGCTCAATGAAATTGTATATTTTTCTGTATATTTAAACAAGTAATATAAAAAAAATGTAAAGTCAATTCCTACTCTTTTTCCCCTACACTGCAGAAAAGTCCTTTACAAATAAAGTTGAAATTTTCCTCTTACATCTGGCGCCATCTGTTGGTAGATATATGCAACTTAAATCTAAAAAAAAACTAAAATGAATTAATTAAATTTGATTGATGAATTAATATTTGAAAAATACTGTATTAACATCCAGTGTCATCCACTACAAGTTCCAAAAAAATGTACTTGAACTTGAGCGGATGAATAATAAGTATTTTATGAACGATTGAAAATTTGAACAAGATATACACAGTCCAGTCACATTAATGTGACCACCTGTCAAAAACCAGAATAACCACCTTTGCTTTATATACATATAACGCTACGTTTCTGCATTACGCCAACGATTGAAATGCTTTCCGATGCCCTAGGACATCCTTTATATACACTCCACTGCAATGTGCTGCCACCTGCCTTTTGTGATTGGTTATTTCACGTTGACGTCGAAAGTAGGTGGTGGTCACATTAATATGACTGGACTGTGTATATAGGGAGAGTCTGAGCTAATAGAAGGAATTGAAAAATATTCAGATAAACTATATATTACATGGGGTGCAATGTAGACCTACCTCGTATTGGTGCACCCTGGGCAACGTTCTATACGGCTAAGTGGCCTACAGTTTCCAGCCTGACTGTCTGGTTGGACTGCGTATATTGCAATGGAATGTTGGTGACTTGTCTCAATCGAAAAGGACTGATTTAATGAAAATTTACATCGCATTCAGATTTTCGACCCACCAAACTGCCCTCTTTGTAATTTGGCAGAACTAATGAGTCGAGCTCATCTCCAACTTTGCTTGGCACTTCATGGCGAATCCGAGATATTAGAGAGTTTTTGCATACCGTATTTTTATCGTCCGATAGTTTTTTCTCCCTAGCGCGCATGCTCATAGGAAATTGCGCATGCGTGATAAGGAGAAATGATAATGTTTCCTATGAGCATGCGCGCAAGGGAGAAAAAAAATGCGGTATGCAAAAACTCTCTATTGGCAAACTGGAGAACTCTTAAGGCAATGACTTCGGTCAACTTTATTGAAATCTTATGTACATTTTCTTTTTTATTCTGTATTTAACCCCCTCCCCTTCCCCTTTTTGTGTGGCCTTGCAATTGGAAATAAAAACTATCTATTACATTATAATATTTATTTAAAAATATTATCTCTGTGTTAACTTTAATATCAAAGCTAAAGCTTGTTTACATTATAATATCAACCAGTGAGACAACTGGGGATATTAATAGATATCATTATCGATACTAACGGTATAATTAATTTTAAAATCGCAACATAAAATATCATAAAATTTACAAAAATAAAAGAAAGTAAGAGAACTAATTGTGTGGTTTTCTTTCGACAAACTAACCATTTTTTTATGCAGTAGAAATATATCATAAAAAACATGGTGTTCGTCATGGTTTCATATTAATAACTAACGAAATCTCTGTTAAAAAAGTAAAACCAATTTTCAATTTAAAAATCTCGGGGCTTATGGAATTTAATTTTTTTTTTCTTTTCTTTTTTAGGTTGCTGATACTATACTTGACAGCTGTGTGAAATTTGACGTCAAAATATTCATTAGTGTTTGAGTTACGCTTGGCTTTGTGAGACTCTAAAGCTGATTCCGGCAATTTTTTAAATGTCTGAATTAATTGAGCAGAGAACTTGAATTCAATTTTGTTTGCGAAAACGTATAGAATGTTGTAGAAGGCATTCGGTGAGCATTTTTATATCGGAAAGAAATGTTTACAAGGGGTATAAACAGTTCAAAGAAGGCAGAGAACGCGTTGAAGACGAAGAGCGCTCTGGTCGACCATTAACCTCAACCGTCGAAACTCACGTCCAAAGAACTAAAGATTTGGTGATTGCAAATCGTCGACTTACAATTAGAGACCTTGCTGATGCTGTTGGAGTTTCAAAAGGATCGGTAAATTCGATTTTGCGCCTCATAATCCTTAACCTTATAATCTCGATTGGTACCGAAAATACTGAATGCGCCGGCTCACACTGCATTGATTCGTCGTGACTTTTTCGCCAAAAATGAAACGCATATCATTCCACAACCACCGTATTCACACCGTATGACTTCTAGCTATTCTCTAAACTCAAAGACCACTCCGGGGACACCGTTTTAAGTCGATTGAAGAGATTCACCGTGAATCGCCGCGTGCTTTGAAGGCCATCCCATTCCCTTAGGGTAGAGATGGGCAAACTACGGCCCGAGGGCCGCGGAAAGAATTTTAATTTGCCGGTCCAAGGCAAATTAAAAGAAATATATATTTATATATTATATATTCATCTCCTTTTCTACTTTGATTAAATATTTTTTTTTCTTCCTTTTTTTCAAAGGATTGATGATCTTTTTACTTTCTCTATTTTTGTTCAACAAAACATAAATCGACGGAAATGAAGAGAAGGGAAGCTTAAGAATTATGAAGATGGCTTGAAAAAACTGCATTTTGAATTCGAACTCAAATTTCAAGATTTCAGTGTCATTCAAACAGAATTGGATATTTTTACCATGCCTTTCGACGTAATTTGTGAAGTAGTGAGGTCAGATTTGCAGGTTGAATTAATTTGGTCAGCAGTTGTTTCTAAATATGACAAAGTTAAGAGTTTTACAAACCATTATCGAAAATAAGTTTCCCAAATTTAATATCTCATACCCAGAAAATCAGTGCTATATTTGCTTCATCTTATATCTGTGAACAACTGCTTTCAACTATGAATTTTAGAAAGAATTATTTCGGAAGTAGACTGACAGATGAGCATTTAGCCTCGTTCTTTCCTCAATACATCTCACTTCGAACCTCAATATAAGGAACTTTTAAAAATGAAATCGCGATTTCATTAATCTCATTAACATATTTAAATTGCAATACTTGTATATTGTTTTTAAGATTTTAGAAAATTTATCTTGGCCCGCCAAACTTTTTTTTTTTTTCGATTTTTGGCCCGCGATCGAAAAAGTTTGCCCATCCCTGGATAGAATGTTGGCCAGGGTGCAACAATACGAGGTAGGTCTACATTGCATACCATGTAACAGATAGTTTATCTGAATATTTTTTCAATATACAGAAAAATATACAATTTCATTGAGGTCGGGGCTTGAGGGATTTAGTATACAAATATATGAAGTGCTATCTGTTGCATTTAACCCTAAAACTATCCACTTGACAACCGATTCAACAGACTTTTAAAACCAATGAAACAGTCCTTAAGCCAGTCTGAGAATCTTCACTTTGTATAATATATTTTTAAATCAATTTATATTTTTATAGGAGTGCCATCAGGGCCGGATAGAACTATAGGCTAACTAGGCTTCAGCCTAGGGCCTCAAGATCAAGAGGGGCCTACATTCAAATTGTTCGCAAAATTAGAATTACACTATTCTAAATATAGTAAACACTAAAACACTGAATCAAAAATAAGGAGAAATTCTACACATATGAATAATAAACAAACATAATAAATAATTTACAAACTTAAAAATGGGAGGTGAAAGGGCCTCATAAGTGGAATAGCCTAGGGCCTCTTTTCATCTAAATCCGGCCCTGCGTGCCATCATACTTTGCAGAATAAATGAAAAATTGAACGTACTGTATTTCCTTACTCTAAGTACAATTTTGAATTATTTATTAATAATTTTAAAAGAAAATACAATATTTTAATATTAATTATTGTTAAATTGCTAACATCTAACTAATGTTTTAATTGGAGTATTATTAAAATTTGCAGAAGTAATTAAAAATTGTATGTATTATATTTTCTTACTCTGAATACAATTTTGAATTATTTATTAATAATTTTAAAGGAAAATACAATAGTTTAGTATTCCTTTTTGTGAAATTATTATCATCGATTTAAATTTTTTTATTCAAAATACATTTTTGGTATATATATATTTTAATTCTTTTGCTGTTTGCAATATCTCAACAATCTTTGAATAAGCAACTTAAAAATATTTAAAATGGGCGATTGCATTAAATGACGAACGGTTATTGAAATTTTTTGAACCAAAAATGTTGGTAGGTAAAGATTTGAAATAATATAACTCAGGGCCTCAAAAAAGTGTCTGTACGTGTCAATATTTTTCTATCTGAGGAGTTTGTAATAAGTGCATCAATGTTTTTTTCGTATTTAATAATAATAATAATAATAAAATTTGCATTTATTTTGTTTAGTTTTGTTGTTTGTGTTGTACTTATAGGTAAAATTTTACCCAGTAGCAATATTTCATGAATTTTAATACAATCAATAAATGCCATTTACCAACAAGATAACTGATGAGAAAAGCAGTTATTTAAAATTTCCCTGACATCTATCACTTTTTGTTTAAAATTAATGGATATAAATTTTAATGGTGAGTGAGAATTTATAGAGAAAATCTTTTTTCACAGCAATGAGGTTCCATAAAGGGTGCTTGCAAAAACGAGCGCTCAGATAACGTGAAGTAGAAGGCTTTAAGTAACGAAATCTACAAGTACAGCAGAGCTATTTGGTATGAAAATAACTCTCAATGTTTTCGAAATACGAAGTTTTTCAGCTAATAAGTAACTTCCGTTCTTATAGCAAAGCTGAGTATGAAAAGTACGTTGGAAAAAGCACTTCATTAGGCTCAAGGAGTAGAGCAAAACTTTTCTTGTTTTATCATCAAGAATTTCGTTCAAAAGTACGGCGGTAAAAACGCAGATATACTGCTGCTCCTATAGGGAAGGTTGGTATGATATATACCAGGGATAGGCAAACTGCGGCCCGTCCGGAAGGTTCTATCCGGCCCGTGGATAGAATTTTAATTTGCCGTTCCGAGGTAAATTAAAAGAAATATATATTGATATTTTATATATCCATCACCTTTTTTACTTTGATTAAATATTATTTTTTTCTTCCTTTTTTTCAAAGGATTGGCGATTCTTTTACTTTCTCTATTTTTGTTCTACAAAATATAAATCGACGGAAATAGCAAGCACAGACAGCTTTCAATCGGTAAAGTGTTAAAAGAGGAATTTCACAAATTTAATATATCATGCACAGAAAATCAGTGCTACGTTTGCTTCATTTTATATATGTGAACAAGTGCTTTCAACTATGAATCTTAGAAAGACTTATTTCGGAAGTAGACTGGCAGATGAGCATTTAGGCTCGTTCGTTAGAACCAATACATCTCACTTCGAACCTCAATATAAGGAATTTTTAAAAATGAAATCGCAATTTCTTTCATCCCATTAACATATTTAAATTGTAATACTTGTATATTGTTTTTAAAATTTTAGAAAAATGTAACTTGGCCCGCCAAACTTTTTATTTTTTATTTATTTTTTTTATTTTTCGAACGCGATCGACAAAGTTGGCCCATCCCTGTCTTAGTGCATTAGTTGGACCACAGACTCTCATCCGGAGAGGAAGTACATTTCATATGATCCTGCAAATAGTCGAGTTTCGGATTTGCAGCTCAGAAGTGGAGTCCTTCCACGTATCTATATTTATCTGTCTTTAAGCGTGTTGACTATTTTATGTCTCTAATTGCATGTGTGTGATGTTCGTGCGTGTGTAAATAAAACTGTGAGTTTTCCAACCTGTGCCTCAAGTATCTCAACCCAATCTTACCCAGTTACAATCTGGTTGCCCAACTTGCACACTACACTGATCTATATTTGAATTAAAAAACAAGTAATATAAAAAAAAATAATAAAAAAAATAAAAAATTAACGTCAATTCCTACTTTTTTTGCCAATATATTACAGAAAGTCCTTTATAAATAATTTTCATTCGTTTTTTCAAGTTTATCTGGCGCCATCTATTGGTAGATATATGCACCTTAAATCTAAAAAAAACTAAAATTGAAATTAATTAAATTTAATTGCTTAATTAATATTTGAAAAACTTCATTGACATTCAGTGTCATCCACTACAAGTTAAAAAAAATTGTATTTGAACTTGAGTGGATGAATACAAAATATTTTATTAACGAACAAGATATTTGTAGGATTTGAACAAGATATATATAGGGAGAGTGTGAGCTAATAGAAGGAATTCAATAAAAAATGAGAAGTGAGACTGGAATTCAGGTAGTTCAGTTTAAATGCATCTCGCATAAGTCCATTGACGTGTCTCCTGTTGATTACTGTGAATTTGAAATTTTAAAAAAAGCTTTTTTAAAATTTCATCCCAAAAGTATCCCAAAACATTCGATGAATTCTGGAAGATTTTGGAAGAAGAGTGAAATAAAAATATGATATTTTAAGAAAAGATCTTTTTTATTCAATTCCTACTATTAGCTCACACTCTCCCTATACATATCTTATTCAAATTTTCAATCGTTCATAAAGTACTTTTTATACCTCCACTCAAGTTCAAACACATTTTTTTTGAACTTGCAGTGGATGACACTTGATGTTAATACAGTTTTTTCAAATATTAATTCATTCATTAAATTTAATTAATTAATTTTAGTATTTTTTAGATTTAAGTTGCATGTATCGTCGCCAGATGTAAGAGGAAAATTTCAACTTGAAACGAAAACCTTTCTTTTCCCAATTCCTACTATTAGTTCACACTCTCCCTATATATATTTATATATCTAATATTAATTCATGAATTAAATTTAATAAATTAATTTTAGTTTTATAGGGAGAAAAAAATTTCTTTCACTAAAATAAAGTTTTTCTTTGTTGACCTAAGTAGGAATTGAATTAAAAAAAAAAAAAATTATATTACTTGTTTTGAAAATCCAGAAGTAATGTAATAATTCAACAAAAGTATTAAGTTGCACGTATTGCAAAAGTATTAAGTTGTATCACAACTAACTTATTACAATAGTATATAAAATTCATATCTTTGCTTTATATTTTTTTCAAACTCATTAAAAAATGTCTGAATTCCTTCTGTACATATGCATAAATATTATATTGCATTTTTTAAGAGGTGGAGTACTTTTTATTCTATAAAAATAAAAATATTCATTCTATGTTTTGGCATTAAAATAGTTTAAAAGTATCTTTAAAAATTAATAACTAGCTGGATTACAGAATTTAAGCTATGCGTTCATTCATCTCTTTCAGAAGATATTTATTGTGAACAAATTTTTTCTTGTTATGATACCTTGAAGAGACAACCAATTAAGAATATGTTATGACACTGTTCTGCTTTCTCGAAGACTTTAGAACAGATTTTGAATGTAGTCATACGGTGATTTTTTTTTGCTCATGGAAAAACATAAAAATTAATGAAAAATATAAACTAGTTAGAATTATTTCATTTCAGTTAGCAGTTTTAGACTTTTTCGCCCTTCAGTAGACAATATTTTACAGCTAAAGATGTGTTTAAAATATCAAGAAAACTACGTTCTGTGACAAACCAAACCAGGGCCTTATATTGGACTATATTAACTGTAACTGTGGTACACTACTAGTGCCACCTACGAAACTGAAATGATGGATCAAATATGTAATGAACTGACATGTGATGATAATGTTCCTGGAATATTTCTTCTGTTTATTTAAATATCTGTCCTATGTTTGTTTTGTGCCTGTATATTGTCTCTGTGAATGCTCGTGAATTGGTGATTAAAAAAAGTTTACAAACATGGACCTCTCCTTATTGAAGTGATATCATCCTATATTTGAAAATCTCATGACACAACTCCCAGTTTTCTCATTTCTTTTTATTAAATTTCTATTCATTTAAATTAAAATATGGCTCTATAGACTACTTTTTGTTAAATGATGTTGTTTTTTATGTTTCGTTCTTTCTTTATGTGGCAGGTCTTACAAAATTAAAAACTTAAAACTATTAAAATAGTTTATTTCTGCTCTATATTTGCTTGATGAAATAAGTGCATTGAAAATTTTTCATTATAAAAATATTGTATTACAAAATCTTAAATTGTGCAAAGGCATTATTAAATAGGAATACATATATAGATATATATATATATTTTTTTTTTTTTTTTTTTGACTCAATGTCATGATGTTTTTGATAATCACATAAATATAAATCAGCACGCTAAAACTGATTCCGGCGATTTTTGAAATGTCGAGTTAATTGAGAGAAGAACGTGCATTAAATCTTGTTTGCTGAAATTATTATCATCGATTTAAATTTTTTTATTCAAAATACATTTTTGGTATACATATATTTTAATTCTTTTGCTGTTTGCAATATCTCAACAATCTTTGAATAAGCAACTTAAAAATATTTAAAATGTGCGATTGCATTAAATGATGAACGGTTATTCAATTTTTTTAAACCAAAAATATTGGTAGGTAAAGATTTGAAATAATATAACTCAGGGCCTCAAAAAAGTGTCTGTACGTGTCAATATTTTTCTATCTGAGGAGTTTGTAATAAGTGCGTCAATGTTTTTTTCACATTTAATAATAATAATAATAATAATAAAATTTGCATTTATTTTATTTAGTTTTGTTGTTTGTGTTGTACTTATAGGTAAAATTTTACCCAATAGCAATATTTCATGAATTTTAATACAATCAATAAATGCCATTTACCAACAAGATAACTGATGAGAAAAGCAGTTATTTAAAATTTCCCTGACATCTATCACTTTTTGTTTAAAATTAATGGATATAAATTCTAATGGTGAGTGAGAATTTATAGAGAAAATCTTTTTTCGCAGCAATGAGGTTCCATAAAGGGTGCTTGCAAAAACGAGCGCTCAGATAACGTGAAGTAGAAGGCTTTAAGTAACGAAATCTACAAGTACAGCAGAGCTATTTGGTATGAAAATAACTCTTAATGTTTTCGAAATACGAAGTTTTTCAGCTAATAAGTAACTTCCGTTCTTATAGCAAAGCTGAGTATGAAAAGTACGTTGGAAAAAGCACTTCATTAGGCTCAAGGAGTAGAGCAAAACTTTTCTTGTTTTATCATCAAGAATTTCGTTCAAAAGTATGGCGGTAAAAACGCAGATATACTGCTGCTCCTATAGGGAAGGTTGGTATGATATATACCAGGGATAGGCAAACTGCGGCCCGTCCGGAAGGTTCTATCCGGCCCGTGGATAGAATTTTAATTTGCCGTTCCGAGGTAAATTAAAAGAAATATATATTTATATTTTATATATCCATCACCTTTTTTACTTTGATTAAATATTATTTTTTTCTTCCTTTTTTTCAAAGGATTGGCGATTTTTTTACTTTCTCTATTTTTGTTCTACAAAACATAAATCGACACAGACAGCTTTCAATCGGTAAAGTGTTAAAAGAGGAATTTCCCAAATTTAACATATCATGCCCAGAAAATCAGTGCTACGTTTGCTTCATTTTATATATGTGAACACGTGCTTTCAACTATGAATCTTAGAAAGAGTTATTTCGGAAGTAGACTGGCAGATGAGCATTTAGGCTCGTTCCTTAGAATCAATACATCTCACTTCGAACCTCAATATAAGGAATTTTTAAAAATGAAATCGCAATTTCATTCATCTCATTAACATATTTAAATTGTAATACTTGCATATTGTTTTTAAAATTTTAGAAAAATTGATCTTGGCCCGCCAAACTTTTTTTATTTTTTTTTATTTTTCGCACGCGATCGACAAAGTTGGTCCATCCCTGTCTTAGTGCATTAGTTGGCCCACAGACTCTCATCCGGAGAGGAAGTGCATTTCATATGATCCTGCAAATAGCCGAGTTTCGGATTTGCAGCTCAGAAGTGGAGTCCTTCCACGTATCTATATTTATCTGTCTTTAAACGTGTTAACTATTGTATGTCTCTAATTGCATGTGATGTTCGTACGTGTGTAAATAAAACTGTGAGTTCTCCAACATGTGCCTCAAGTATCTCAACCCAACCACACCCAATTACAATCTGGTTGCCCAACTTGCACACTACACTGATCTATATTTGAATTAAAAAACAAGTAATATAAAAAAAAAAAAAAAAATTAACGGCAATTCCTACTTTTTTTGCCAATATATTACAGAAAGTCCTTTATAAATAATTTTCATTCATTTTTTCAAGTTTATCTGGCGCCATCTATTGGTAGATATATGCACCTTAAATCTAAAGAAAACTAAAATTAATTAATTAAATTTAATTACTGAATTAATATTTGAAAATCTGTATTAACATCAAGTGTCTTCCACTACAAGTTCAAAAAAAAATGTATTTGAACTCGAGTGGATGAATAAAAAGTATTTTATGAACGATTGAAAATTTGAACAATATATATATAGGGAGAGTGTGAGCTAATAGAAGGAATTGAATAAAAAATGAGAAGTGAGACTGGAATTCAGGCAGTTCAATTTAAATGCATCTCACATAAATACATTGGCGTATCTCCTGTTGATTACTGTGAATTTGAAATTTTAAAAAAAGCTTTTTATAAAAAGTATCCCAAAACATTCGATGAATTCTGGAAGATTTTGGAGGAGGAGTGAAATAAAAATATGATATTTTAAGAAAAGCTCTTTTTTATTCAATTCCTACTATTAGCTCACACTCTCCCTATATATATCTTGTTCAAATTTTCAATCGTTCATAAAATACTTCTTATTCATCCACTTAAGTTCGAACACATTTTTTTTTAATTTGTAGTGGATGACACTTGATGTTAATACAGTTTTTCATTAAATTTAATTAATTAATTTTAGTTTTTTTTAGATTTAAGTTGCATGTATCTGCCAATAGATGGCGCCAGATGTAAGAGGAAAATTTCAACTTGAAATGAAAACCTTCCTTTTTCCAATTCCTACTATTAGTTCACATTCTCCCTATATATATTTATATATCTAATATTAATTCATGAATTAAATTTAATAAATTAATTTTAGTTTTATAGCGAGAAAAAAATTTCTTTCACTAAAATAAAGTTTTTCTTTGTTGACCTAAGTAGGAATTGAATTTAAAAAAAAAAAAAAATTTATATTACTTGTTTTGAAAATCCAGAAGTAATGTAAATAATTCAACAAAAGTATTAAGTTGCATGTATTGCAAAAGTATTAAGTTGTATCACAACTAACATATTACAATAGTATATAAAATTCATATCTTTGCTTTATATTTTTTTCAAACTCATTAAAAAATGTCTGAATTCCTTCTGTACATATGCATAAATATTATATTGCATTTTTTAAGAGGTGGAGTACTTTTTATTCTATAAAAATAAAAATATTCATTCTATGTTTTGGTATTAAAATAGTTTAAAAGTATCTTTAAAAATTAATAACTAGCTGGATTACAGAATTCTATATATACTTCTATATATACTAACTATGCGTTCATTCATCTTTTTCAGAAGATATTTATTGTGAACAAATTTTTTCTTGTTATGATACCTTGAAGAGACAACCAATTAAGAATATGTTATGACACTGTTCTGCTTTCTCGAAGACTTTAGAACAGATTTTGAATGTAGTCATACGGTGACTTTTTTTGCTCATGGAAAAACATAAAAATTAATGAAAAATATAAACTAGTTAGAATTATTTCATTTCAGTTAGCAGTTTTAGACTTTTTCGCCCTTCAGTAGACAATATTTTACACCTAAAGATGTGTTTAAAATATCAAGAAAACTATGTTCTGTGACAAACCAAATCAGGGCCTTATATCGGACTATATTAACTCTAACTGTGGTACACTACTAGTGCCACCTATGAAACTGAAATGATGGATCAAATATGTAATGAACTGACATGTGATGATAATGTTCCTGGAATATTTCTTTTGTTTATTTAAATATCTGTCCTATGTTTGTTTTGTGCTTGTATATTGTCTCTGTGAATGCTCGTGAATTGGTGATTAAAAAAAGTTTACAAACATGGACCTCTCCTTATTGAAGTGATATCATCCTATATTTGAAAATCTCATGACACAATTCCCAGTTTTCTCATTTCTTTTTATTAAATTTCTATTCATTTAAATTAAAATATGGCTCTATAGACTACTTTTTTGTTAAATGATGTTTTTTATGTTTCGTTCTTTCTTTATGTGGCAGGTCTTACAAAATTAAAAACTTAAAACTATTAAAATAGTTTATTTCTGCTCTATATTTGCTTGATGAAATAAGTGCATTAAAAATTTTTTATTATAAAAATATTGTATTACAAAATCTTAAATTGTGCAAAGGCATTATTAAATAGGAATATATATATATTTATATATATATATTTTTTTTTTTTTTTTTGACTCAATGTCATGATGTTTTCAATAATCACATAAATATAAATCAGCATTTCAAAATCAGTAAGAACACTATTTATTTAAACACCATATTTATTACACAATATTTTTTCACACACAAAAAAAAAATGCATTCTTTCTTATGCACGTCGTATAAAGTATCTACATGCTATAAATTTTAAAACATTTGTTAGAAGTTCCATTTATAAAAAAAGAAGAAATGTGGTAGAAATATTGAATCATATAAAAATGTCATTTTTATTTCAACAATTAACCCTTTTTTGCATATAGCAGAGCAATTATTCTAATCATTTACAATTTCTAACTCTTACATTCATTTCTGGGTTTCTAATTTTATATTTAAAATTACCTATCTTATTTCTTTTACAACTAGCCAATCCAATAATTAGTGATAGTTTATTTATAATTTTCTATAATATTGGAAATTTTAGATGATTTATAAGAATTCTGAAACTTAAATGTGTAGTTTCAAATACAATTTAAATACATTAAACATTTTTTTTTTATTTATTTATTTTCAGAATTATTGTTAAAAAAATTTTATATACCTTTTCCTCTAAATATTTGAATTCACTTTTTATTTGAAACAATTAGTTTTTTTATTCACTGATAAAATGGTAATATTTTAATAAGTGCATTTATTACTCATCAATTTCAAATACCGATTTTAAACGATTAAAAGTAACATAAAGCTCTTAATATCACAAATAAAAACTTTTTATCTAAGAACGTATAAGTTTTAAATACATGATTTTCTTTTCTTTTGACTTTGTACAGTGGGGGAAAAAATCAATAAGACATGCATTTTATTCTAATGTCTAATAATCTTTAAGGACTGAAGGTCTTTAAATCATAAAAAATAAATTTCAATCAGATTATTTACAATGTCAACTCTATCACTAAAATAAAATAAAAAACTAAAATAATAACTAACTACTCATATTTATGTGCAATATAACTTCATAACAAAGATCTCATTCAGTAACTAAATTGTTTTATGCAAACACAACATGCACACTTTCATAAGACTATTGCAAATATTTTTTCATCACTGGGATATTTTTATAGGGTGCACACTAAAAGTGTGTCTAAAAGTCCTCTATCATGTACTAAAATTCCTAGTAAATTGTTACTCATTTCACAACACAACATTTCTCATTTTCAAACAATTTCGACTGTAGGGAACAACATAAATCTCTTTTATGGACTTGTTTCTCTTCCTTATGGAGCATCCATGGTGAAAGGAATTTTACACGATAAATACATTAAATAGTCACATAAAACATCACATACATTTTTCTCTGTAAACAACATTGCAAGTGAAGCTAGAGTAGTCATCTAAATAAAAGAAAAAATATAAATCTCATAATTTTTTTATATACATTTAAATAAAATATATCATTTAAAAGAGTATTTATGTAACAAATAAAAATTTGCAGTAAATAATTATAAACAAACAAATATCTTTGAAAACAAATTGACAAATTTTTTATTAATAATATTTGTTATATTAAAAAAATATAGATTTTATGTTTTTCACATAACATTCACATTTGACTGAATGAAAATTTCTTTTGCATATATTCCTCATATGACTCATTTTATATGCAAAGATAATTTTTTTCTTATACTTGCCATATAAGCAAAAATATGCTTATTATATAGTAAGTATATATAGAAGTATGCTTATTTATAATATTCAATGCTATAAGCAAAAGTTTTGTGTATATTCATTGTATGTATGGTATACAATTTATTATTATTTTTTTTAATTAGAGCAAAATTTATAGTAACAAATCCCTATGAAGATTTTTAAAAAGTTTTTTGCCTTGTCCTTCAATTATTATCTTTTGAAATTAGTTATCAATTTAAGTAAATCACTCAAACTCTAAATTATTGTCATTGTTGTATTCTCTTTTAATCTACGAAAAAATTTATAAAATACTTGAGTATTATATTCAAAATGTAATTTTCTAAATACAAAATTTGCTGAAGTGAATTTCATACAGATTTTGTTGGGTAATCTATAGAAGTTCTCATATCTATTAATTAATGCATAATATTCAAGTGAAAATACAGAATTTTCTAGACCTTTTATAAGTGTAATCCATTTCTAAATGAACTTAAGTTATTTAAAATATGAAAATGTTTTTATACCCTCAGCTAGCAGTTATTCTCCGTTTATCATTACAGGTGGTAAACTGTCGCATGCCCATTGTCTGAGTTTGCAAAGAAGGAGTACTCCAATCATGTGTTCCAACAGATGCACGATAGTGTTTGGTTGATGTCTTGTTGAACACGGGAAGTAACTCATTAGCTTCATCGCTCAGAGCCTAAAGGAAATATGGATAAAAAGAGCATATAAATTTCCAATAAATTTTTTTCTCAAAGCTTTATTTTGAAAAAATTAGTATAATAGTATACTTAAATTTAATCATAAAAATCATACATTTAAATTAGTTTTTAAATTGCATTTAATATGAGTTAAATTATTTATCATTCCATAACAATAATAAATGCATATAAACTGTCTGTATCTACAAAAGTACAAAAAATGAAATATTTATTTAAATAGTAAACTCATTCTGTTTTATATATTTTAGAAAAAAAATTTAAGTAAATAAGGAATTTTCAAATATCAGTAATTACATGAAATTATTGGGGGAAAAGTGGGAAATGATATTTATAAAGCATAGTGTCGTTTATACTAAAAAAAAAAAAATTTAATGAACGGCATAAGCCAATTTTTTTATCACCATTTTAAAAAACATTTAAAAAGCTAATTTTAAAAAAATTGAATTTAATAAGATATTAAAATTCATTTCATGAAATATTAATAACATTTTTAAATTCCACAAACAATCTATCACTTTTTTTACCATGCACGAATCTTTTTAACTTTATTATAGAATATCTCCTAAATTATACAATATATCTCCTATATATTCAATGCAAGTGGTATTGAATAATATATACGAAACTTGTCGAGTAATTTATCTTAGAGGTATCTTAATGTAGACCTAACTACCTTAGGGCAGCTTTTATTAAAGTTGTTCAAAGAATTAGATTTTATTAATTGAAAACTTTGCTACAGCAAAAAAATTTAATAATGAGTGAATTGTGAAGTTTGAATCTAGCTTTGTAATAACTTTAAATAATTTTGCTTTCCGCTATATTTAAAATGTTTTGAGTTGTTCAAGTCACACAAGAATTAGTTTAATTTAAAAATGCAAGTGCAACTTATAGAAAAAATTTTAAGTTAAATCTTTTAAAGAAATAATATTTATTTAAGAGTTTTAATCTTTCCTCAAAATTTGATTTCAAATTGTCTCAGGCACTCTGTAGATTTGGAAAAACTTACAGAAAATGAAAAATATTTAGTTAATTATTTATTAGTACAAAGTAGTTTAATTAGTTATAAAATTATTTTTCTGTAGAATAACTCAACAATTATTTAAAAACATTAAGACATTCATCAGACATAAATTTTTATATTAAAATGTTTTTAATGATTTTGCAATTAATACAGTAAATAGAATTATGGAAGTAAAATGCAGTGAATGATGCTTTAAAAATGAAATGATTTTGCAATTAATGCAGTGAATAGAATTATGGAAACATATCTTCAATAAGAAAAGTACTATTATTAGTCAACTGCTATTCAAGAAGTTAACAAAATTTTTAATAATGAGTTATATTGTAAAATATTTATTTGAAAATCTGGTGTCACTTTCAGTATTTCATTGTAAAGTGTGATGAATATACACAATGAATTATTTAATCCATTAAAAATTGTAAAATTTTTATTTTGGCGAAGTAAAAAAAAATCATATTTGGCTTACACATCAAAGAAATGTGCATTCTACTAATTTCTCAAAAGAATTATTTGTGAATAAAGGATCTCTCTTTTTGATTTAAATATATAAAATTTATGTAGAAATTAAATTTTTTATTTGTTTGTGACGCATTATTATTAGAAATTATTCTAAATTAAATATAACTATTATTAATTTAAATTTAATTCAAAAGCATATTGCATCTTTACTTTAAATACATAACTTCACATTTTGATTTCACAATGTCTTAGTGAATAAGTTTTAAAATTGTGTGAAATGTTAATCTATACCAAAGACAAATTTAGTTAATTTTGTTTGCAAATTTATTTTAAAATTCAATAATTTATAATATTATGCTGTAAAATTATTACACATTTTTCTAGCATAAAATATAAAAAAAAGATGGTATTACCTTCAGATATATGATGGCATCTGTACCATATCCCTCTGCAGATGTAATGATCAAATCCCCTTGAAAATAACGGGCGTACAACCGCGAAAGAGGTAGACCATAACCATAGCCAGCCTATAAGAATCAAATGCATCAATTTTGTTATTTTAACCATCACTTTTTTTACTCACAAAACAGGTATTATTTCTAAAATAATTTTTACAGTAATATGCAAGTTCTTACACACAGACAAAATAATTTACATCCTTTGAAAGAGCTATCTATCCCATACGAGAAGCGTTTTTAATCCCTTTTTTTGAGCCATGTAAATAAGACTTTATGAGACAAATAAAAATTCAATAGTTATTTCAAAATGTAACTGCTGTATACTGATATTGATGATACAAGATTAATTATTTTCAACAATACAAATTTCTGAAAAAAAAGTTTGCAGACATACCCAAAGAAAACTTGAGTAAAGGAAAATAAAAATTGCAATGAGTAAAAAATTTCCAACAAATACTTTATTGATGCATTTAAAAACAAAAATGAATTCTAATTGTTTACACTAAAAAAACAATGTTTTATAAAAAAAAAAAGTCATCACAAGAAAACTCGTAAAAGAATTGAGAAAATTTTTGGCAGGAAAACAAAAATTTTCAGAAATAAATTTACAACTGAATAGCAAATTTTCTAGTCAAAATGGAAAGTTCATGTAAAATGATGATGTAATTCTTAGTATATTTGTTTTCTTGACTTTCCATCAGCAATTTTCACTGGGTTAATTATATAAATAATAATAGTTAATAAAATTTTAATTTCAAAAAAATAAACATAGTATAAAGTTTAGGAACAACATTTGCTTTTGCATAAATTTGAAGCAGCAAAATGCTTATTGCATTAATACTTAAAATAAAAAGTGCTTAGTGACAACATATGTGAACTAACTATTCCAAAATTGGAAAATAAATTTACAGACTTGTCAGTAGAATCTCATTATGCAAACCAAGGAAAATTATTTAAGTTAACATATTTGTCTTACTGCTAAATAAAACATTTTTTTATGATGTGGCATTATATGTTAAATGTGATAAACCTGATTACAACAAATTGAAGCTCAAAATACATGATTCCTTTCATTTTAGGAAGTGCTGATAAAATTATCGAGAAAAAACAATCTTCAAGACTTAATAATTACTCGAGTCAAAAAAATATTATATTTCTAATTTAGTACTTCAGGTGCTTAAAATTTTTTATTAAGACTAATAGAACATTCTATCGAATTGGAATATTTAGAAGCAGATAATTATGTGCCACAGAACTTAATTTCTAACTAATTTTTAATCAGTGAATAATAAACACTGATTATAATTCATTTCTTCCATAAACTTTTGCAGAATCAAAGCACATATAAGATCCAAAGTGCCAATTTTGTAAATTTAATCTCCTATACACCCAAATATATTGGCACACGTCTACAGCTAATGGCTCATGCACAGCAAATAAAATTGGGCTTACAAGTAGTGGGTGGGCAACAATGGTATCTCCCTCAGTTGCTGCCTAGAAATTTCAATAATTTTAATAAACATAAAATGAAAGCCATCATACTACTGATGGTATCTGGATCACACCTAAAAAAAGTGTAGCTCCACTGAATGTTTTCTTTACTTACCAGAGGAGTGGAATCTGTGGAAGGTGAAGGAGTAGGTGCAGTGGAGTACATATACTGGAACAATGTTTCTATAAGTGAGCGAGGGATTCCACCACCTCTGTCAGACATCTACAAAAAAAGTTAATCATTAAAATTAATTTATGAAATAATTTCACCATTAAAGGAAGGATTGAAATTGCTTTAATGAATAATTTATATCCTATTTTATGAGAATACATATACTAAAGATATTTTTTACTGAAACCTTTATTTGTATATCTGTACTTATGTAAATAAAGGTATATTAGAAAAAAAAATCTTCCATGCTCTTTAATTAAATAATTATTTTGCAGTTACACAGTATTAAGGCAAGTAACAATATAACATTTATATTTTACAGTAAATACAACTCTTCGTATTTCACTGAATAATCTAAATAAATCTATACAGTATTTAATGCATCGCAGTATTACTTTTATAGTCAGATCTTCTTTACCAAGAGCCACTGTCACTTGAATTGAAGGCAGACTGTCTGCATCAGAACCATAGTGTTCAACAACAGCTCTCATTGCATTCTACAAATAATAAATAATTTTTATACACACCATAATATATTCATATAATGATGCATATTTAAATTTTTTTAATTATTAAAAAAAAATTAACTCATCATAGTTAAGAAAATTATTTCTAATTCTAAAAGATAACTATACACATGCATTGGTGACACAACAACAAAAAAAATTACACTTATTAATTCAAATCAGCAGCACATAAACAATCTTGCTTTGAGTATAATAAATCTTTACAGCTAATGAGGCATTTTGGCAGAATTTATTCATATGTTGTTTACAACAACTATGAATAAATTCTACCAAAAAGTCAACAACTATAAAACAATACAATCACAAGTTAAATATGGTGGCTAGAATATTTTTACTTGATTCTCAAAGTTTTTTTTAGGAAACTTGATGTGGTATTATATATATATAATTTATTTTCAACACATCAAATTACTATGAAAAAATGTTGGGTTGTGTTGACAGTAACAGACTAGCACCCTTTGTTCTTTTGCTTACATGAAAAAATAACAATTAAAAGTTAAAGAAACTATTTTTAAAATAAATAAATTTATCAATTTTTTTTTTATTCATGCATAACATAACAGCCTTAATAGAACATAATCTTGAGCATAAGAGCATACAGAATTTTTGAAAGAAATTTTATTTTGGCACGACATATAGAATATCTTCAAACTGCAAAAAAACGTTATATGACGTACATAGTTATCTCCATGAAAAGAAACCCATACCCTCCAGCACTTCAGAGAAGAAAAAAAAAAGTGTTCAGAAGAGGAGATTCTATTACTTCAAAAAATTGAAGTAATAGAATAGTCGGCGACAGAACTAACATGAAAGAAGTGAACTTTGTATGAATGGCAAGCAATTTTTCCAAATAAAGCATTCCAATAACATAAAAGGTTGTAGGTACATATGTCCAAAATCGATAGTGACATCAAATCAGTTCTCCTGTATAAAGATAATTTATTCCCATTAGTGAACTCCAAGTCCACACACTTTTAGAATCAATTCTTAGTGACACACAATTTCCTGACTGGCTAGCAAACATTCATATGTGGGCCATCTCCTGATCACATAATAATCAATAGTAGTTAAAATCAAATAATTTTCTGCTTTATTCTTACTGTTTCAAAAACGCTTTTAAATGATTCATAAAAACACATCTATTTCCTTTACATATTAATAAAGTTATTTATTGAATTTTAGTTAATAAGATATTTTAAATATTCAAAACTTCAAAAATCCCCCTTTTTCTCTCAACTATAATATTCAAAATAAATAAAAAACTCACAAATTCCCTGTTTATAGCTGAATGTTACTTAGAATAATTTTCAAGAGTAATAAAAATTAAATAATAGGAAATGAAATGTTTTGAGGAAACAAAATTGAGATTTTTAATACATCAGTCAAATCACCATTTTTTAAACTATCAAGTTTGATTGACATTGACTTAACATGAAATTTCGCTTTCAATACAATGAACATTGTAGACTTTAAATCAACTCTGAAATATGTATATTGATATTTATTAAAAAGATGATAGTGAGAAAAATACAAGTAAACATACTTTGAAAAGTTCAAAAAGCATGTGATACAAATGAGAAGGAACATAAACAACAGATATGGGTGATGCCGGATCAGAACCTGCAAAAATATTAGTAATTTAACAATTTATGTGACAAAAAAAATTCAATTAATATTATTCAAAACATTGATATCGATTTAATAAATAAATTTAAATTCCTACACAAATAATAATAATAAGTTGAAAATTTAAAATCAATAAGAAGAACTAAGTAAACAGCTATTTTTGTTTTGATCAATTCTTATCCATTTCCTAATTATATGACAAGATTACTAGCTAAATAAAATTTTAAGTCAAGTAAATAAAATAACTAATCATAAAATGAAAATATTCTGATTCCACAAATTATGATTTGATATTACAATTATTTTTTAATAAAATTATACATGCTAATTATGTTTTAATTGAAGGAATCTAAAGTTGTTATTTCTGCAATTTTAAAAATACAAGCATTTGAATTATAATTTAGATAAAAGCAATAATAACTACAAATATTAGAGCAAAGTACAAAGTTCATGCGTTTCTTATTTATTAAAAGACTTCAAAGAACTACTGTCTATTAAATGCACGAATAATTTAAAACCATTGAACATATTTTTTTTATAAATCACATTTGAAGGACAATTATAATTTTATCAAAAAAAATTTATTAATATAATTTCAAATAAAAAAATTATTAAACATTACTTCAAATTATTTATCGATTTAGTTTTCAACTTAAATTGGAAATATTTGCAACAAGTTCTTACAGTTAAATGTATATTTTACTACTAAAAAAATTTGTTAAACTTCACAAATAAAATGCACATAAAAATACATTTGTATAAATGAAATATTTAATTCTTGTACTGAAAATAGCACATATTAATTTAGTTTAGAAAATATCACAAATTTTTAATAGTAGATTAGTCAAGTACACAAAAACTTAATATAATCTACATAAAGCTGCTTCTTACCATTATGTTCTGTAATTTCCAAATCAGGAGAAACCAAATAATACTGATCACATAGGAACCTGGCATTTTCATAAGCATCTACATTGCAAAAAAAAAAAATTCATTATACAATTAAAAAAATGATTTAATCTAATAAATTGACTACAATCATAGATAGTAGGTATTTAGGTCTCATCAAAAAAAAAATAATTACCTTGTAATACTGCTGTCACACTACAGCTGGGGTCTATGCAACCAATATGCCTAGGATGACCATTCAAGTTTGCTCCAAATAAAGAAGCTGAAATAATGCATTATTCAAAATCAATGCAATTTTTTTTAATAATTTAAGAAAATAGGATAGACTTGAAAATATAATAATTTTTTAAAAAAATTATATGGATTATTATTTCTTTGACCTTCTCTTAAAAACAAACTTAAAAATATATTGATTTATAATCATAACAAAGTACCAAGTTATACAATTACATTGTTTTCCCATATTAGAGATCAATATAAGAAATACTATTAAAGTAAATTTTATTAATAGAAGAACATTTAAGAAGAATGTGTTATAACTATCGAATCAATTCAAAAAATTATAGTAGTAATTGCTAATTCAATTTCACAAAGTACTTTCATCAAAATTCAATGAATTTAAATTTCATGCAGATATTCAGTTTGATTCTTATTAATCTGATTGTATACAAATTAAACCAGATTTGCCTGTTTTTAAAAAAATTTTATTCTTCCTTATTATTTAATATTTTAAAAAGTAATGAAAAACATTGAAGAGATATAGTAGATTTTTTTAAAAAAAACTATAAGAGAGCATTTCTTTTACAAAAAAAATTATAAATTTTTTTTTTCCCTTACTTTTTGTTTGTATAATTTATCTGACAAATAGAACATTATTCATACATCCGATATTGAAAATATTCCTGAAAATTAGTGATACTGCATAAGAAAATGTACACATTAAATGAAAATAAAATCTTGTTCATAGATTCTCCTTTACCACACAATAAATATTTAGGCAGAAATAAAATTTTAAGACTCACTGTGCTGATTGATCAGCATACGTATGGAAATGCGACTCATGTAAAATCTATCAAGAAAATATTGTATACTGTGTTCTGTATGTTGGTCAAGAGTGCAACTTTGTTTTAATTCAATCACACCCTGGGCCATTGTTGGAACTACATCATTGTGTCTGTTATGGATCTTGAGCAATCGCTCGCAGAAACTACGAAAAAAAGAAAGAAAAGAAGCATTTTAGAACCTAAAATTCTGATAAGATGTTAATGCCAATAAAAATAAATTTATCAAATGAACTAATTCCAAAACACTAAAAAATGATAACAGAAAATAAAAGCATTTACTTCTCTAAAATCTTTGGATCAGTTGTATCTACGTTTTCGTATACAAGAATTTCTTCAAAACTTTTCTCATACCTTTGATTTAAAAAAAAAGAAAGATAATTACAACTTCAATATTACTACAAACAACTAAGATAATAAAACATACATATTAAAATTTAAGAAAATGACTTATCAATTTAAAAATGCATTTATCCATTTTTAATGAATTTCAGATTCAAGTAATGATAATCATAATTAATAACATTTAGAAATAGTTTAATTTTTGAATCAAAAATAAAAACAATTATCAAATTACTATTATAGCACTTTTTAAACATTATTAAGAACTAAAAAATATATTTCATTGATTAAAAATCTTTACAAATAGATAATAACTAACTTCACTAAAAATGGTTAATATACACTTTTATGAGGAAATAAAATATTATAAATAAAATTCATTTGCTCACCAACTTTGCACTAAACCAACTGATGGCATGCGAAGCAGGTTTTCTGGAAGTAATTGAATTTCTTTCATAATATTGGCTAACCTCACAGGTAGCTCTTTTCGTAAGAAGATAAAAGATCTTTTTTCACAAGCTTTACGTCCTATAAATAAATAAAAAAATATGTATAATTATACATCTTAAATACGTTTTAAATAGAACAGATAAATATTACATTGCATGAGCATTATAACCAATACCGTATATTTCCGTATATAAACCAGAACTCTTAGAATTTTTTTTTTTTTTTAATTTGAAGTATAAGGGTCGACTTATCTACGGGTTTACTCATCTCGCTAAAAATATAGGTACTTTTCAGTTAGTCGGGTGTAAGTGATAAATCGCCAAATATCAGTAACTAAAGCAAGTTTTTAATTCTTGGTTTCAATTTCTTGTATTTAGGAAAAAAAAATTTTTAATTAAATTAGTTATCTGTTTTGTAAAAATTAAACGTTTTATTTTCGAAATTGTTTATATTGTTGATTTACTGCATCTTCGCAAAACGAAAAATTTGAATTTTGGCGATGAAATTTTCGCCAACTTCAAATTTTTCAGTATAAAGTAATTCCATTTCGATTGGTATTGCAAATCGTATATGGGGAAAAAAACTTTTAAATTTAAAATTGAATTAAAAAAAACGATTCATTAATCACTTTAATTATCCTACAAGGTTAATATCATTTATACTGAAATATAGGACAAAACTTAAGAGAAGTTTAAAAATAAAGCAATCATGAAATATTAGCAACAAAAAATTATGCATATTTAAGGAAACATTTACAATTTTTTTAATACAAGAGCACAAATAGAATTATTAGAATTGTTCTAACAAAAAATAAATAGAATTATTCTGACTTTATTTAAATTATGCTCGTGTTTAAATAAAATAGAATTTTAAGAAGATTAATTTCAGGAGAAGAAATGGAATTATTTAAACTCACATTAGCATCATCAAATCAAGAAACAGAAGATTATAAAAAAAAATAATAATAATCAAAATGATAATGGTATAAAAATACGGTACGCAAAAACTCTCTTATATCAAATTTGCATAACACTGAAAGTTTATATATTGGGAGAAGCATGATAGATAATAGAGAGTTTTTGCATAACGTTTTTTTATCGTCCGGTATTTTTTTTCTCTCTAGCGCGCATGCTCATAGGAAATTGCGCATGCATATCTGTAATAATGTTTCCTATGAGCATGCGAGCTAGAAAGAAAAAAATACCGGACGATAAAAAAACGTTATGCAAAAACTCTCTATTATTGAGATATCTATTCCGTGTATACTATTGAGTTAAATAAAATAAATAAAATAAATAAAATTAGTATGTATTTATTTTCGTGAAATGAGTTGAGAACAGGAGAGCCATACAGCAAACACAAACAATTATTCTATCATTTTAAGAGCTCTGTTTAAACAAAATAGTAATTCTTAAAATTAATGTATTATTAGATTTATTGATGTTTAGCAATTTTTATACATCTCCATTCCAAATAAAAAAAATTAAAAAAAAAACTCTAAATAAATAAAATAAAAAATAAAAAGCCGTTCTCAATATAAATAAAATGCATTGTGAAATACTTTTGTACTTAAAAAAATTTATATAGGAATAAAGAAATATTATATAAGAATAAATATATCAAGAAAAAGTTGATCTTTATTTTTTGAAGGAATGAAGTCGTACAAAAACAGTCTCCTCTACCATTAGCAGACGGAAATAACAGTAACCTAACTTAAACCTGTCAGCAGTTGGTTCAAGTCCAATTACCATAAAATAAAAAAATAATCAATAAAATAAACAGATTTAACAGGCAGGCAGCTGCAGATAAAGAAGTTAAACTAGTTGTTCTGCATACCATTTATACAGAAAGTAAAAGCAAGTTAATTGCTTTCATAACAAACCTCGTCAATTCAAAAATTACATACGCAAATTTTTTAATTAAAATCTCGCGAATTTAAATCACAAGTCTTAATGAAAAACAGAATTCGTCAGTAAAATTGGAAGTTTTATTAATACTCTCTTTTGCCTTTATATATTTTATATTAATACTTTTAATAAATCGAGCAGGATGTGGACTTAAAACAGCAGTTCATAATTGAACAAAATCAAATTAAACGAAATAGATTTTCCAATCATACATTTAAAAAATTCTTATATAAAAAAATAATTTAAATTTAAATGGAATTAATGTTTTCATATTGATTATAGATGGATGTTACAATGTTTTCATATTGATCATATTGATTTCAAATGGATGTTACAATGTTTTCATATTGATCACACTGATTGCAAATTGATATTACAGTGTTTTCATATAGATAATAGAGAGTTTTTGCATAACGTTTTTTATCGTCCGATATTTTTCTTCCTAGCGCGCATGCTCATAGGAATAGCTCAGTAGTGCAGTATTACAGATACGCATGCGCAATAGGTACCATGTTTCCTATGAGCATGCGCGCTAGGGAGAAAAAAACATCGAACGATAAAAAAAACGTTATGCAAAAACTCTCTAATATTGATTGCAAATGGATTTATTCAATGCATTAGCTTTCATATTACTCAACACACACTTAATGGGAGGCGCAACGACCTTATATTACAAAGTTTTCATATTGATCGCAAATGTATAATATAATGTTTTCATATTGATTACAAATTACTTTCATTGTTATTAACTACACCGAAGAAGAAGAAAAAAAAAAAAAAAAACAGAAGTCACCCATATTAGCACAAGATAATGAATTATATTTATTTTTTAATATATTAACTTAAAGTAATTGAATTTAAAGATTTTTTTTTTTTTTTTTTTATACTTTTATTTCCCTAAATTAATTACAGAAATGCGAGAAAACTGTATTAAAATAATGTCTAAAATGATTTTTTTTTTAAATTCAAATAATAAAAAAAAATGGAGATAAAAGTCAAATAGTTTATATTTATTCAATGCATTAGCTCTCATATTACTAAACACACACTGAAACGACAGACGCAACAACCTTATTCTGGAATTAAATAAAATCTGGTTCCATCTGGATTTAAGTCTGGTTTCGTATTAAGCAATTTATAACATCTATCCTACAACCGACTGCAAACCCAAGGTGAAAAGGATAAAATACTACAGCAAAGGCAAGTAATATCACAACCTGCTAGAAATGAGACTGATGAACTAACAAGTCCTTGACTTTATCCTCCGTGTGCTATGAGTAGGGGGAGGTAAAACAAGAAGAGTAGGGGGAAAAAAAGCAGGACAGAAATGAAACAGTAATACGTCATCATCCTGTGACGTTAAAGAACTCATGAAAAAAGGAAACCGCTACCACTACACGCAATAACATTTACTGTTCCATTAATATTTGTTTCGATTGGTCGGTCAATTCATATCGACCTGAACAAATGAAGGGAAAAATTGGTGAATGCGCGGCTTCAAAAGAATTTCCTTTTTTCGTTCCTATTTCCTTATCTAAAGAAAGTAGTATTTACAAAGCGATTTTATATAGCTTCGAGCGTTAAGTTTTACAGCATCACTTAATAAAATACTTTTTACAACATCACTTAATAAAATACTAGAAGATTCCGGTTTTTTTATTTCATTTTTTAAAACGCAATTGCCGAGTCAAATATTTACTGATTTAAATATAAAATAGTTTTGAAATTTAATAGGTTTTTTTCCCCTTCCTTTTAAGTTAAATATTTTTTTTTTCAAGTTTAGTCTAACGATTAATATTTTTCATTTATTGAAATACATTAAAATTTGTAAATATTACTAAAATTTAGCGAACATTTTTCAAATACAACATTGTTTTTTTTTTTTTTTTTTTTTTTTAATTTTTTAATTTTTATTATTACGTTATGCTTGATTCGCTATTTATTTTTGAAAATACCATTACAAAGCATGAATACAAGCGGATTGTAAAAAAATTGAACGCAGTTTATTTTATTTATTTATTTTTGTATACATTGTTTTAAATATTTTTTTTTTTTTTTTTTTTTTTTTTTTTAAATTTTGAACTCAATGTTCTTACCGTTAGATTAATTTTCGTGGAATATAATAATATCTGGTTCGAGTCGCGGCGATGTAATGGACGTTTGTATTGGTTTGGAATCTACTTTAACTTTAAACCATCGGTCCCTTTCTAATATGACTGTAGAGCGTTGGGAGTAGGGTCGACAACCCTACCCCGTAAAAATAAGAAGCATATATTGTCTAGAAATCTGCCAGCAGGCAGATGGCCCTGGCCCACCTTGGAGTTGTTGAGCCACTGATGATGATGATAATAATTAATAAAACAATAATAACGCCTTAAATATATTTGTATCATTAAATAAGTATCATCATCAAATTTGGCTCAACAGCCCATGGTGGGCTGAAAGCCTTCTGCCAGATTTCGAAACATGAGAAGTTTTTCTTTCTACTGGGTAAGTTTGTTAGCCCTACGCTCAACTCCTTAAGTTTTCAATCTACGATCATATTAAACCGGGACCTACAATTTAAAGTGAATTCCAAACCACTACAAACATCCATAACATTGCCGGGATTCGAACCCAAAACCTACGATACCGTTTGCCAGAGCGTTAGTCACTCGACCATCAGGCCCCAAAATAAATACATTTACATGTAATATACGTGCTTTTTAAATTACAACATTACACACATCAAGTATTCATTGTTTTTTATTGGTATGTCTAGGAAAATCAAGCTTATACATGTATTAATATGGCAAACGCCTGTGTTTGATAATAAATGCAAACAAATGATAAATATGTAAATCAAGAGTTCCAACCCTTTAGTGTCCTTGTGCCACATTGGACGGAAAAAAAAACTGTCATAGGCCACATTTGAAGATAAAAACTGTCTCGAACAGTACATAAAACATTGAAAATTTAAAGATAAACAAGCTAAACAAATCGTAGAAATGTACGACTTAAGATATGAGATAAAAATAAACTAGGATTATTGTTTTCTTCTCTAGTAAATAGGTCAGGATGCTATTTTCACTGAAATGAGTAACAGAAAACTGATATTTAGATAAAATAAAAACCCCATTGATTTAATTATTTTTATTTATATACATGGTGATTCAATGGTCATGGGACAAACTTTGAGGGGTGGTTACAGCTTACTAAAACATTTCTATTATTTATATATATATATATATATACAGGGCCGGATTTTCCTATAGGCTAACTAGGCTTCAGCCTAATGCCTCAAAATCAAGAGGGGCCTACATTCAAATTGTTAGCAAAATTAGAATTACACTATTCTAAAAACAATAAACATTAAAACACTGAATCGAAAATAAGGAGAAATTCTACACATATGACTAATAAACAAACATAAAAATGAATTGGTTGAGATCAACGCGTTCAGCTCATTGGGTCTGTTCGTTTGTATATACTAGATTTTTTATTTATTATCCGTGTCACATTTTTTTTTATGAAGATTAGTATCAATCACAGCATATTCCATTTAACATATTGATATAGGTATATCACAGTAATGATGTATTTTATTATCTCTCATGTAATTTACAAATTTAAAAATGGGAGGTGAAAGGGCCTCATAAGTGGAATAGCCTAGGGCCTCTTTTCATCTAAATCCGGCCCTGTATATATATATTATATAGGAATGTACGGTCGGAAGTGACGTGTTGAGGTACTAACATAAAAAGAAATGAAACAAGGGGAAAAAAAACATTGCTTATGGACAACATCATTGCAAAGTGCTTCTTTGATTCAATGCTTGCAATACATGCTCAAAATTGCAACTACTTCAAATTAGATTTACAAAATTGTATTTTATAAATCCTAAATAATTATAAGTTATTGATGGATGGATGGATGATACAAGATATTACACAAAGCAATTTTTAAAACAAATCGTACAGATGAGACATGCTATTTTCTGTGCATTTTACCCTATCAAATTATGACGAAAATTAAATCAGTGGATCAACCATGTAATAGATGTTAGGTAGCATCGAAGGAGTAATTGGCAAACAGTTCCAAAGATGCCAGACATTTCGCGCACGACTGCAGCCAAAATGGATAGTCGAGAAATGAGGTCCTCAACTGAGTCAGCTGGAGTCTTGCAAATAAAAATACAGAGTAAGGATAAAATAGAAAGCGCGTTGGAGTTGCAAGAAGAGGACCAGAAACTCGTCACGTGACAGGTATCAGTTGGCGCACTGTGCCTGGCTGTTGCGAGAAATTTGTTTGAAAGTCTATTCGTTTCTCGATGCGTCACTTCCGACCATACATTTTTAAGCAAAAAAAATAATAATAATAATGTATGCTTTACTGTAGATGTACCAACCTCAAAATTTGTCCCATGATCATTAAATCACCCTGCAAATATATATATTGTAATGCAATTGGCAAATAATTAGACAGTTATCTTTAAGCCAAAAGCAAGGGTTGCACAAATAGTACTCATTTAGCACTACCCAGGAGGCACATGTAGCTTGAAGATATGCTACGGATGCGAGTAACACTACCTTTACATCGCTCTACAATCATATTAGACCGAGATCAACAATTTAAAGTGGATTCCGAACCACTACAAACGCCGGAACTCGAACCCAAAATCTGTGGTACCGAGAGACAAAGCGCTAGATTAAAAAAACAAAAGTTTAAAAGGCTTTTTAAAAAGGCGCCATAAAATTTTAAGTATCGTTAAATAGAAATATATATATATCCCATATACTATACTATATTCTAAATAACGATACTTAAAATTTTATGTTTATGTTTTATTATTATCGTTATTTAGAATATAGTATAGTATATGGGATATATATATATTTCTATTTAACGATACTTAAAATTTTATGGCGCCTTTTTAAAAAGCCTTTTAAACTTTTGTTTTTTTAATCTTTTCTTTTTAAAAATACTTGATTTTTCAGATAAATTTAAGAATTCAATTTAACTAAATTAAAATTGCGAACTAAATACATCAATTATATTTTCTTCATTCACAGGAACAGATATATAAACAAGCAGTTTCAATACATTCAAATATTACCATTTCCGCTTAGAACGATAACAGCATGCATTTCTACTACGTTATCAGATACATTACTTCAAATTCCGAATCGTATTTTATAAATTCTAGATAATTTGAAATTATATTATTGATGGATGGAGGGAGGAAAGATACAAAGATAATAGTCAAAGCAATTTTGAAATCAAATCGTATAGATGACACATGTTATTTTCTGTAAATTTTAACCTATTAAATTGTGATGCAATTGAATCAATGGATCAATCAATTTTTGTAAAGAACAACGTCACACAGATAAATCTATTACATCGACATATCTATTACATTAAAAATCATTTTGAAATTTTCATTTGAAATCTGACGCCACATTAGGAAAGATAATTTATTGAGTAATTTTTTTTTTTTTTAATATTTTCATTTACAGATAAGACATTACATTACTAATGTAAGATTCAAGGTAAATCCTAAGTAATCGACCGAATGATGACATCATATTCCACTTCAATGTGATGAATGTTTCCTGTTATAAGAATGGATTAATTCCTAAGAGTAGAATTCTTATCGTGTTGTAATTTACAATGAAAAATCTTTATTCAATATGCATCACACATATCGAATAATCAAGATGTCAATCAAAAGATTGGTATAAAAAAATTGAAAGCTCTGCAACAATTAAAAATATTGTTTTAAATGATGCATTATAAATGTGCTTCCAAGCAGATCCTAAAAATCTCGTTCTTGCTTTATTAGATAGATTTGGTTTGTCACTCTACAGTCATTTTTTTTTTGCACACTTTAGGCTAATTAGACGGGGACCTACAGTTTAACGTGGATTCCGAACCACTAACTAACATCCATGTCATCGTCAGGATTTGAACCTGAAGCATGTGGTACCAAAGGCCAGAAAGCTAGCCAATTGGCCATCAGGTCGTTTATTAGATAGGAAACAAATAGTCCAGTAATTCAGACAACATCGGATAAATCAGAAACAATTGGCCGTCGCCAGGATGGCATATCTGGTTCGGAGTCCACTTTAAACCGTATGTCCAAGTCTCATATGACTGTAAGAGCGTCACGGAGCCCAGTCAGACTTCTCTCACTCACATCATTCCCAGATTGTAAAGGGGCAACTCAGCTCTAAGCACAATGACGTGGAGTGTTATAGTAGTAATAGGAAGGCATATCCCTGTCGTAATATATATGTGTAACAGAGCGAGTTTGTCGCTCTACGGTCATCTTGTGCACACGAGGGCTAAACAGACAGGGACCTACAGCCTAAAGTGGATTCCGAACCACTCACAAGCATCCATGCCCCCGCCAGAATTCGAACCTGGAGCCTGTGGTACCAAAGGCCAGAGAGCCAGCCAATTGGCAATCAGGCCGCATAACAGAGCGCGAGTTGCTACGAGTTGTAGTCAAAACCAAGTGAATTTTGTTGATAAAGGAAAATACATGAATCTATTTACTTCATTTTATTAGCATTTTTAAGGAATTTAAAGAATCAAGTTCGGGAGGCAACGGTAGAGCAAAAGGACACGTCCACTAGCTGTGAATGTTTCGAAGCATCTGAAGTCAGAGCGAACAAAATTATTAACATATCACTAAAAGTGCTCTGGTCAATATCTTGCAGGTAAGAGAGCTGAGAGTCATAAGGTAGGAAGTACAGCAGTTAGAAAGTGGCTGTTACCAGAAAATGCGGAAATTTAAGGTTAATGTAATAACCGAAATTGTTCATTGAAGAAAGCCAATTGAAAAAATTCAAAACGTTTGTTTATGTATATATTGCTTGAGAATGAAATTGATCTATAAGAATCAAACATTCTGTAGCATATTTTCTCACGGGAAGAGTTTTGGCATTTCATTCCCAGGAGAGAGGAATGTGTGTTATTTGACAAGCATGTAATAATAGCCCATTATTCAAATTTGACAGCAGACAAGCAGTATTGTGGATAATTATATTAAATGGAATTAGTGTTTTGTACTAATGAGAATAAAATGTCACTCAAATCTGATATTCGGTGTCATGGATAATGAGACTCATAAAATTAGTGAATGTCTGTGCAACCTTCACAGGTCGAAAAATTACAAATTGAATATAAACTACACCACGATTTGTGTCCATGATTTGTGTCCATCGTGAAAGGGAGGTTTTGAGATAAGAAAGGAGAGGGTTCTACGACGAGTTGGCAAAGTTATGTTGCTTTCCTTTTTCTCTGAAGTGACAGAACAGATCGGAGTTTCAGCCTATTTCCAAAGTGAGTCCCTTTGTAGTTTCGTATATCACGCCGCGTGATAATTAAGATGTTTTGAGATTCGACATAGACTGGAGAACTCTGAAAATATCCGACCTTGTTAAGAACTGTATTTGTGATTTAATCGTGCACTTGTGATCAAATTTATATTTTTAATTTTAATTTCTTTGCATAATAACTCAGAGTTCTGTATTTGTATATATATTGTGCTTGTAAATAAAAATTAAAGTGTCCCCGAGACGTTACAATATATATATGTTTGGTTTTCATAGATCAATTTCATTCACAAGAAATATGGTTTCCATCTTAGCCTAATTAGTATCCATCACGATAGAGATGAATTTAAGGCATTCATTTTCGAGAATAAAACGTATTTTGCCAATATGCTGGGCTGCTGCTGAAGTGGTACAGAAATAATTTCATAGATTTTCTAACATGAACTACATGTACGAGTTTGATTCGTCAGAAACATTTTTTTCCTGCAAATTTAGCGTAGCTCACTTCACTGTGATGCATCCTGGGTGATGGTGAATCTGATATAAAACTGCTATGTCAGTGGTAAATGACATCTAATCGAAGTACCTGAATTAAAAGGAAATTATATAACCATAAAAGAACACTTTGTGACTTTTATCTCTAAAGACTTTTTTTATTAGTTTCTACAATATTTTGATTACTTCCTCAAAAGCGCTATGTTAAGCTGAAAGTAATAGAAGAATATTTCATATTAAATGATTCATCACATGCAACTGTAATTAAAAAGTTATCATAATTAATGGTGTAAATAACATGCATACACCTTATTTCCTTCAATTATTATTTTGCCACACAATGAATTAAAAGATATGAAGATAATGAAATGAAGAAATAAAAAAACGCATTCAAATGAGCAACTAAGTAACATTTAAGTAAGATGTTTTCATTGTGAATTCTATCTGGAACTGATTGCCAAAATTGAGATAGTGAAGTTGTTTTTTATTATGATTTCCATTGACCTTGATTCACTTTGACATATCACGCTAGGAGTAAAAAAAGTAAACACAGAACTCGACGGTTGTGTCAATCATTTACTTGGCCGATGGCCAAAAAGTATTATCTGATGAAATCCATATTTTTCCTAACATCAATCGGGCGATATGCGCTTTTATAGTTCAAAGAAAACACTTTTCTAAAAATAGCAAGATTATCAGCAGCGATTGAAAGCGAATTTTATAGTAAAAGAAAGGAACCTTTAATAATTGAAGAATGCTTCAGATCTCCTTAGAAAAAGTTTTCCTTTTAGTTTTATTTGGTTTATCTAAACATCCAGAACTTTATACAAAGGAATTTTTTTTTAATTCCATCCTTTAATTTGTGCCCAAAAATATTACATTTTTATCAATTTCGACTTATAATTCGATATTAACATATATATTGCCTGACTTGTTGCAACTAGTGCCGTTGATGAGCATTAGGAGGTTCAATCCACTGGTGGCTTGTTTCAAAAAACGAGGAGGCTCGATGGCGTTTGTGATGTTCAGCATCTTGCCTCATTAGTCGAACTACCTAGGGAGTTTTCCTGGGTTTTCTCCCATACGATACGCAAATGTGGAGTAGTCCCCACAAAAATCTTCCCAGAAGGCACGGTCCTCCTTCAGCGACACGGAGCAGAAGTCAGACCTCTACCTAGGGGTGCACCATCCCAACAGAGGCTGTACCCTTCTTCCGTAAGGGATACGACAACAACATACATATTAAAATTAAATGCATTCAATATTTTTTAAGTTAATTTATTAGTCTGTTTACTAACTGACAAATATCTTTAGAATATTTTATATACTTATCTTTTATTATTTAATTCTGAACCCTTATAGACAATTAAAAAAACAATGAAATATTTAAATGAAATTTTAATTTATTTTTCTTTCGAAGAGAATTCAAATTCTTAACTTTCGAGAGTTAATCTTTTACTATCAAAAATAAATTGAAAAATTATTTTACACTTAAGCATTTATTATAGAATTGATGAATTTAATTTTAAATTATATTTCATACTTGAAATTTTAAAGCAATCGTAATCTGTTGTTCTAAATATCCATTGCTTTTATTCAAAGTTTAGAATTCAACTTAAATGCAACAAAATTTTCATAAAAAAACTCATTTTTTTATGTGTTTACTTTTTCTTCAATTCAGTTTAAATTTTGTATTTTGTTAACAAGCATATAGTTTAAGATACGACAATAAACTGAGTTAAATGAAGTATCGATATATCGATATATATGAAGTATCGATATATATATATATCGAAGGTATATTTAGCTGTGCAAGGCTTAATTAACGAGAAGAAAAAATTTAATAGAGTAAAATAAGCAATCACAAAATTTGAAGCAGTAAGTCAAAAAAAAAAAAATTTTTTTTATTAATACAGAAAAATTAAACCTTATTATAAGACAAATAATTCCTTCATTATACGAACACGAGTACATTTAAATGTAAAAAGACTCATCTTTTATTTCATTTATTCGGTTGCTATGAAAAATAAATAAATTGTGCAAAAAAGATAATACTTATCTTTTTTTTATTGAGAAATATATTGCTCAATTTCTAAAAAAGTAAAATGTTCATTTGAAAGATTAGTGACCTATAAATTTTCGTTCAAAGATATCATTTGATTGTGAGATGATGAAATTCTTAATATCAAAATTCAATTTCTCCTCTCTTCATACCAAACGGCAGTAATAATAGTATTTATGAAGCATTGTCCTATTTATCACAGTTACAAAATGCGAGAATATTTCAACGATAATACATTTTGCAATACGAACTTTACGAAATCAAAGAAAAAGATTCATGATTTTTTACGACAATAATTTTTAAGTTACAATTCCATTGTAAAGTAGAAATTTACAATGCAATTTTCAAAAGCAAAGCAGTCAATTATTTTATTTCTATTCATATTGTTTTTTATTTTTTAATTTCTATTCTTATTGGTTTTTATTTCTATTCTTATTGTTTTTATTTTTTAATTTCTATTCTTATTGTTTTTTATTTTTTAATTTCTATTCTTATTGTTTTTATTTTTTAATTTCTATTCTTATTGTTTTTATTTTTTAATTTCTATTCTTATTGTTTTTATTTTTTTTTTTTCTATTCCTATTGGTTTTAATTTTTTAATTTCTATTACTATTGTTTTTTAATTTTTTAATTTCTATTACTATTGTTTTTTAATTTTAATTTCTATTCCTATTGTTTTTTAATTTTAATTTCTACTCCTATTGTTTTTTATTTTTTTATTTCTATTCTTATTGGTTTAGTGAGATTTTTTTCAAGTGCATTTCTCATTAAATCGTTTTGACTTGTATAATTTATTTTTTATTTAATTTATTTATTTTTTTTTCATGTTATCTTATTATCATAAACATGTTTTTCGATATGTTAACTCCCAAAGTAATTTACATGTGTTGTTGTTGTTTTTTTTAAATTTTTTTGAAGATAACTTCCAATTAATTTCTTCATAATAAAAAGATATATATAATCTTTTCCTTTCATTTGTCAGTTACAAAAGATTCTATTTTTAGTTAAATGCAGTTGACATCATAGATATTTATAGCAACATTTCAAGATATGGCTTGCCAAATATTCTCCCTCGTTAGCAATACTCATTCACAGCTTATCACGCAAAAAATACAACATGCTCATTTCTACAACGTACAGATACAGTACGGATTCTCTACAACGCACAGATCGTACTCATTAAGCATCAACTAATGAAATCCATTTAAATATCAATGAAGGACATGTTTCAACAGCCAATGTCGCTTTCATGCAAACATAACAGTATCCCAATTTACAAACTCAATGGTTATTTCGTATCTATCGTGCTATAGAAATTTGTTAAAAAATTTTCAATTTACCACAAAAATTGGCTTATTATGATGATGCAAACATTACTACATCTGAAGCAAAGAGGTAGTAAACAAGGCAATTTCTAAATCAACTATAAGACAGATTATAAAAAAAACCATAAGTCAACTATCAAAAACAATGAGTCATTCATTATAAAGCAGTAATGTGAAAGTTTTTGTAAATGATTATTTTAATAAAAAACATTGCATTCAGTGAAAAAAATTCGCTTTAAAATGCATTTTGAGGAACGATGATGAAAATTAAAATAAGAATACACATTTTATCATTTTAACGGCAATAGTAGTACAACAAATGTTTAAAAAAAAAACATTACTTTTTTGCAAATACATTGTGCAATGGATTAAAAAATAACTGAATTTCCAAAAAAAATAGAAAAATTGAATTGTATAATATTTGTTTTTTAAGCCGAATATAGACTTTATTCATTTTAATCCGCGGCAATAAATTAATTGTCTACCCATAAGATAAAGGACATTGTTTTGGGAAGCGGGGTTTTTTATTTCCTTGGCCACTGCCAACGTTTTTTTAATAGTTTATTATTATTTTTTTTTCTATTCTTATTGGTTTATTTTTTTTTTTTTTTATTTCCATTCTTGTTGGTTTATTTTTTTTCAATTTTTATACTTATTAGTTTATTTATTTTTAAATTTCTATTCTTATTGGTTTACTTATTTTTTTTTAAATTTCTATTCTTATTGGTTTACTTATTTTTTTTTAAATTTCTATTCTTATTGGTTTACTTATTTTTTTTTAAATTTCTATTCTTATTGGTTTACTTATTTTTTTTTTTTAAATTTCTATTCTTATTGGTTTACTTATTTTTTTTTTAAATTTCTATTCTTATTGGTTTACTTTTTTTTTTTTTTTAAATTTCTATTCTTATTGGTTTACTTATTTTTTTTAAATTTCTATTCTTATTGGTTTACTTATTTTTTTTAAATTTCTATTCTTATTGTACTTATTTTTTTTTTTTTTTAATTTCTATTCTTACTAGGTTTTTTTTTTAATTTCCATTCTTATTGGGATTTTTTAATTTCTATTCTTATTGGTTTATTTATTATTTTTTTAAATTTCTATTCTTATTGGTTTATTTATTTATTATTTTTTTAAAATTTCTATTCTTATTGGTTTATTTATTTATTTTTTTAATTTCTATTCCTATTGGTTTATTTATTGATTGATTTTTTTAATTTCTATTCTTATTGTTGTTGTTTTTTTAATTTTTAATTTTTATTGGTTTATTTAAATTTCTTTTACGCGCATTTTTTATTAAATCGTTTGGAATTGCATAGTTTATTTTTTATACATTTTGTTTTCTTTTTTCAGTTTTGAACGATAACTGATGAACATAACTTATTACCTGAATATGATTTATTGATACTTTTCTTTTCTTTGTTTGTTTAAAATTGATATTGTACGTTTTGTACTTAACATTAAATTCTAAATTTTATGGGTAACTTGTATATCGAACCAGCAGTAAAATTTTTATCTTTTTACATTTTCAGGATTCGTGCGGTTTTTTCCTTACTTGCTTTTATCGCTTTTTAGTTGCAATTGCTTACTGAATTTTGACAACATTATAGAAAACCTTCACATAAATTTAAAGAATTATGATTCTGGCTGAAATTTAAGATATCAATTGTTTAATGATTTTGTTTTAGCTTGTCGAAAATTATTCAAAACAATGAATTAATAAAGATTATGCATTACATTACGTGAAGTAACATGCTTGTGTTTTGAAAGTGGTATGAAACAGACTCTGTTTATACACACTATTATTAAAATGATCTTTGAAAATCTGTAATGGTGGCGGCGGGAGAGAAGCATCAATTTAAAAATTGAATATCAAACTCGCATTGAAACTGGAAGTATTACACAGGAAGATAAATTTACTTAAAGGAATATATGTAATTCATTAAAAAAATGTAAGGTACTTAATGCATTAAAAAAATGTAAGGTACTTAATGCATTAAAAAATGTAAGGTACTTAATGCATTAAAAAATGTAAAGTATTTAATGCATTAAAAAATGTAAAGTATTTAATGCATTAAAAAATGTAAAGTATTTAATGCATTAAAAAATGTAAAGTATTTAATGCATTAAAAAATGTAAAGTACGTGATGCATTAAAAAATGTAAAGTACGTGATGCATTAAAAAATGTAAGGTACGTAATGCATTAAAAAATGTAGCGTATGTAATGAATTAAAAAATGTAATGTATTAAAAAACTTCTTAAATTGAAAACTAAGAAATATCCATTATTTAGACCAATTGTGACTAATATGTCAGAAGAATGGTATGTCAGTCAGTCAATCAGCTAGAAAAACCAGATCAACTTTAGAATTAAACAGCATTTTCGGAGAAAGTTACGTAAGCGTTTCGAACAATGAGAACATAAAGCATTAGCGATGGAAGATAAAACAAAACTTAAGGAAGTTTTACAAAATTGGCAATTAATTAAAATTGCCAAATAAGCCAACGTAATGGGAACAATTAAGAGAATCAAAAAGAGCAATAATTCAGAACATAATAATAATGGACAGTAGGGAATTTGATCCGATGCCAGACGGATTCTGAGTTATGGCATGGTTTATTATGCAAGGAATTGCAATAATTTTTTTTTCTTTATTTTGATAAGGCATCTTGGCATTTATTTTAAAGAATTATGCTCCAATGAATCAATTTAAAGCACGACCGTTTCCTAAATAAAAAAACAATATTTCTTCAAAATAATGCTCCAAAATATTTCGATCTAACCATCACATATTATTTATACTACTTATTCCAGTTACACAACATGGTGCTGGTTATCAACTGAAAGATCCAACACTGAGCTAAATTTTTAACTCTGAATTAATTTGTGTCAAAAAAAATTAATTAAGGAATTGTTCAATTGAACATAATTTAGTGGTACTTGCTGTTTCAATGATATTTTCATTATCTGCACATTACTCATAAACCAATTGATCTTACAGACTAATTTAAAATGGGTAAACGCGAATTAAGCCTTCGCTTTCATGCATGCTGACCACGTGGGCTACGCATCTAGGAGGATACTATTTATTATTAAAAAAACAAATGGGACAAACGTATATAAACACCTTTCTTTTTTTTTTACATGTTAACTCAAGGATAACAAATCTATGTAATGTTACTCCCTTAAGTCACATGTGTCTCCTGGGTGATGCTAAACGAATAACAGCTGGAGGATATGGTTACTTGCCCCGGAAAAATGACGTGTGTCATCCGAACTATATACTACAGCGGAATGTTGGTGACCTGTCTAGCGCTAAATTTTAGTGAATTATTGTCTAATACCAAAAGAAAACTCTGGGAGATCATCTGGGATGACTGGAAAAAATTTAGTGGAAAAACTCGCAAAAGGGCTGTTAACAATTTTAGATTAAGAACTAGACACGACTGCCTGGCCAAAATAGGGTTTGTGTATAGTGATATATATGTGTTTTATGAAAGACATAAAACAAATAAAACCCGGCTGGTCGGAACTGAGTTCTAACTTACAACAGAGTTGTAATTTGTGTATTTTTTTACTGAAGGGCCAAAGAAATCATGTCTTGATCACACGAACTTTTGCTATGGTGCTTCTAGCTTTTTAAATTTTTATCCTTAGAAAATTTAACTTATCTTTAAGGCCTTTTGGTCGTTTTTGTTAAGAATGTCTGGTCTTTTTCCCTTTGTAATTTTGTTTTGTTTATATATTCGTTTTGTCTCTACGGTAAGAGACTAAATTTGTATGGATTGAGTTCCAATGAACCATAGGTAACAACGAAACAACATATTTATATTTTAATCGGGCATGATTTTAAATATAATGTTGAAACTAAAATAAGAAATTTAAAATGCTTTTCCAAATTAGAAATTAACGCTTGTTAAAACCGAGATTGCATGTAATTTTGACTATTAGTTAGGGGGGGAGGAGTTTTACTAGTAATATTGTAGCAAAAAAAAAAAAAAAAAAAAAAACGTGAATGAAAATATACAAAATAAAATTTCACAGAATTAAGTTATGAACGTAAAATGAATAGAAATTGAGCATGAATACAAAGAATCAAGAAATAAATTTTATTAAAATTTTATTTGAATAATAAATACCGTAAATAAAAAAAGTGCAAATAGTATTGCAAAAAAAAAAAAAAAAAAAAAAAGAAAAAAGAAAAGAAACAAACTGAAAATTATAACTCCGTGAAAAATGGAGTTCCGTGTTATTTCAGAAATCCCTAAAAACATTTTAATATACTTAAATAAAAGATTACACCGCATTCCTGAAAGTCTGCGCACGACTACCGACAAAGGCAAAGGCAAAGGTAGAGGATGTGAATCATCCTCAATATCATGCATTTTTCATAACTAATAATGATTCAACAGCTGTTCTATAAAAGTATTACAGCCTACTTTTATTGTCCAACATAATGAACAATTTTGTTTGAAAAGGAATTATTACATATAAAATCAAATGAAATAAAATAAAACTGCGCACTCAAAAGCAATTTTCATAGCATTAATATCCTAAAATTAATGTACAAATTCATAAAAATTGTGATCTGAAAATCTTGACCAATGTGAACTAACATGTCAAAAACGGCATTAAAAATGAAACCAGAAAATCACTTCACAATATATTATGATAGATGTAAGTATTAGAAATAAAGAATTATTCATTGCTAAAGTGAATTCCGAATGTCATGGCATGATTTTTATGTTTGTTCAATCACAGTCATCGTCAAACCAGATTCATCGTTGTTTTATCTGATTTATACGGTTTAAACATTGAAGCCTAATTTTTTTAAATCCACATTTAAAATATGCATTTTGCTTAATAAATCTTAAACATAAAAACTATTAAAAAATCTAATTAATTGAGAACTAAAAGACTATTTTTTCAGCATTTATTACGAACTTTAATTCAGGGATGCATAAAGTAAAAAATAAATAATGCAATATAATAAAAAGCAAGTAAAGAATATTATGTATGATAAAATATTAATTTGTGTACTAGTTTTTGTTTCTGAAATTGAATAGTCCTATTTCTATTCGCGTTCATAATACAAAATAAATCTTGGATTTTGATATCTTTTTTCCCCCAATTTAATGTTTAATTGATGCAATACTCGTATTTTTATTTAAACTTTTGTTTTCATATTTGGAATATGATGTTTACCTTTGGTTTTTTTCTATTAATTTATTTTAACTTTCTATTAATTAATTTTTTTAAGGATATACATATGCGGAATGAAATGATTAAATGCGTGTCTCTATAATCAGTTTTTTATATTTCTGGGTTATAATTTGCAATCTTCATTGATATATGTTCTCAATAAATATTATTAAAATACATTAAATGATTTACTATAAATGCAATGTAACGCCCATTCATATTTTCTTAAATTTACAAACAATAAGTCTAAATTATAACAGAATGCATAACTGTATTTTAAATTCTGAAATTGTAAACGGTGGCAACATAGGAGAGCAGCAATCGCCTACTTTTTATTTAACATCGCTAAAGAGAAAACCATCAGAAACGCAGAATTAATTTCACAGTCACTATCCTTAGCAGAAGCCTACAAATCCTTCAATCTTTGTAAAAAATATGCTTAAAAAATTGAATTTCATAATCGCACATATGGCTTCCATAAATGCTAAAAAAATATCTTTTATAGAAATAAAACCATATAAATTTGAAGCTGCTTCAAGTTTAGAACATAAAATAACCAAAGGATAATTATTATAAGTCGTGCTTTTTTTTAAGGATTCAAATGTAGAGTCTTCAAGCATGAAAACGAAGTCATGTTATTCAAAAAAGATACTTATGTTAGGGTAAGTCTTAAGAGACACGGATACCTTATATGATATTTTGAGTGAAAAGTTTCCAAACATAATTCGGAGAGAATTAATATTAATGAAGTATAGCGAAGGAGACAATAAGGAATTGTACCACTTCTTCAAAGATATAGATGTATTTTTAATTTTCAATGGTAAGAGAAAATTGAAAACTCTTACGAGATCAAAACACACACAAAAAAAAGAAAACAATAAGAAAAACAAGTCGATATCTCATCAGTAAAGTTTTAGAGCTCCAATATCTTTTCACCTCGGAGTCCCTATGCAAGGCTGGGCATCCTTCTATAGGGTGCCTGTCCATGATCTCATCTTTGCCACAGGGCGATCAATTTGTGCTATCAAAAATGCTAATGCAGTGCAGATGGCTAGCCAAACTGTCAAGGCCAGCTATATATAGATGTTGTAACTTCATAAAAATTGTAGATAATCTGGATTGGTTATCTTGCCCATATACCAGTAAAGCGTCTCGTCGAAAGGATCTTTCAAACTAAGCTACTTACTTGTCCTAGAGAAAGAATTAAATATGATTTGCCTGTCTGGATAGCGACTTTAACATTATAAAATTCCTAACTGAAGAAATGTTACTTGGAAAATAAATCAAGATGGAATAAGCTCATTGTGAAGGCCAAGACTCTAGTGGATTATTACTTACTTGTCCTACAGAAAGAATTAAATAAGATTTGCCTGTCTGGATGGTGACTTTAACATTATGAAATTCTTAACCGAAGAAGTGTTACTTGAAAATAGATCAACATGAAATAAGCTTATTGAGAAGGCCAGGAACCCTAGTGGATTATCGAGCTACGGATGATGATATTTTAAATTAAAGATAAATTGAAAAAGCATGTAAGGCATTCAGATGGTATTTTGTTTTAACAAAACCTTGGTGTTTTGCTCTATTTGGGAAAAACAACCATTTTATTAATGTGTTTAAATTTACTTTTAAGATTTCACCAACAAATGCAAGTTTTTTGGTAACTTCTTTAAGTACTTCGAAAGAATCATAATAAATCAATGTATTTGTTAAAAAGCAGAATTTTGTTCCCAATTCTTAAGAAAGATGGCCTCTTAACTGTTCTGAAATAAGACTTTAGAAGGGAAAATAAAAAAAAATCGCAATTCTAAATTTAACTATGTGAGCCGACGCAGATAAGGTTCTACTTTAATTAGAATATCCAAAGTCCCCATCCGTTTGAAAGCAAATGGAAAAAAAAAAAATTTTGCTGTCAAAGCACAAACACTTTGTACCGTGGGTAACGATTACAATATTTACAAAAGAATGACGAGTGCACGAGTGAAAAAAAAAGAAAGAACGCACAACAGATAAAGCCATAAAAAAGCACGTTTACGCAACAACAGTTGATTTGGCAAACGCCTTCAACACACCTCTGTTCTTCCTTCGGGCTCGACCAATCAGAACGCGAGATGAGCGTCAGCTGTCGTCTAGAATAGAGATTCGTGGCGGGAGGGGATGAATTACATGTAGGGGAGGCGGCAGACAACGATAGGAAAGATTTCAGGCTAAACCAGCCGTTATCACAACCACTACAGTAATAGAAATAACTCATTAAAAGGAATTTTTTTTTCCGTGTAATAATGATTGACGGAAAGCGCGAAATATTAGCAAAATGTTGCACAAGAATTCGTTGCAACTTTATTAATAAATGTCAAAAGATGAGTAGCAGAAAAAAAAAAAATATCCAATTTGCAAATTACGAATAAAACTTTGCAAAATAAATATTTACAAATATAAAAATATTTTTGACGTTAACCAATCTTCTGGTAAATTATTAAATTTTATAAGATTTCCTGAATTATTATTATTTTTTTTTTTTTTTTTTTTTTTTTTTTTTTTTTTTTGCAACCTTTCAGAAAAATAATCTTAATCTACACATCTTACTAGGGATAAAGAAAGTTAACCTTCTCAAATCTTAAGACAAAAAATACTCTTTAAATATTTAAAACTCAAAAGATTTTCCAGATTTATAGTTTAAAGATTAATTACTTTAAAGAGATCATGATTGCTTAAAGTAATTAATTTCAATTTCATGTTCATCAAGAAAACAAAAACATGGCTTTAATTGGTAACTATTTTCATGAAAAAGAAATAAATCCGTTTTTCTTACATAACTGATTATTTATAGTTTAATTTAATAAATAATGTATTGCTGACAGCATGTGTGTCGATTTATCTAGATAAATTTAAAGTCGTAAATTATTAGAAGACTAGAATTCAAAGGATTAAAAATACATAACTGCTATAAAACACGAACATCGAAGGACAACTTAAATTTTTCTATCCTTGATTTTATCAAGGGTGAAAAAACGTGTCAGACAGGCAAAAAAGCAGTTTCACTTCCTCTTAAATAAATAAAGATTTCCGGTTGTGACAGACCAAATTGAATTAATTTTATTGGAAAAGAAAAATGAAACTGAAACTTCAGACTATGAACATAATTAAAGCCATTAAAATTTTAAAACATACAAATAAATAAAAACCAACATGTATTATAGCAAATTAAATATTTTATTCTCTGCCAAAAATTACTACAATTTTTATTATTAAAATTTGATTTAAAAAATCTTTAATTTTTCCTCTTAAAATATTTCTATGATTAAAACTAATTTTTAAAACAGTTGCTCTATATATATATATATCGGCTAAAAACTTTAAAATTCTTTTACAATAATTTCTGCAACTATATTATTTAACTCACTCATAAATTTAAATTAACAAATAGAATGATAGTCTTTGGTTTTAATTAGTCCTGAATGAATTTAATTAGTCCTTATGAAAATAATTTAAACAAGCAGCAATATTTTATTTCAATTGCTAGGATAACAGTTGCTTGTGACTAAGCAATAGTTTTATTTAACTTGCAAAACAGTAATGCAACATTTTTTTTTTAATTTTTACAAAAGGTTAGTCTTTGTAAGTGCTATTTTAATTAAACAACATTTGATTGAATATATTTCAAAATCTTACTATCCAGCTTAGAAATAATCAGATTACTTATAATTAAATAGATAAACAAATGTTTTAATGTTAAGGGCTTCTTGTCTCCTCTTTTAAAATTAAATGGCTTTTAAATTATTTTATAAGATAAGATTAATTTTCAAATGCATATTTTAATTTTAAGCAATGATAAAATGTTTTAAGATCTTAAAAGAAATTAAGAAATAAGTTTATAGAAAGAAGAAATTCCAACTATAGGTCTACATGAACCTAGTTAAAACTGATAGTAAAGAAAGTTGCAAAATAATTTTTGCTGGTTAAATTATCAAATAAAATTGTTAAAAGCAAAAATGGCAATTTCAAACTGGATATATTCAATTATATAAATTCTAACAAATTCTGTATATTTGAGATGCAAAATAAATTTAAATACTTTTTTTTAAATCTTTGAGAGGTATTTAAGAATAGCATTGACCAATAATTTTAAGGGTAATTTTGGAATCCTCAGCCGAATATTTAGAAAAGCATGCAAATATAAAAGATAATGAAGAATGTTTTTTTTTATTTTAACGAAGTAGAACATAGTTGCTTATTGATTTTCAAAATGATATATAAACCTTTTCATTAGACTCATTACCTTGATACATATTATTAATCTGTAGACTGAAATATTTTTCATTGCCATATATTGATCAACTGTAACACTTATACTTCTTTTATCAGATAAATTATAAAGTGTAATTTATATTTTACCAAAACGAAAAAAAAAATCACAATCTTTTCAAAATTATCAGATATTTCCTAAAAATATTCAAGGAATGCATTTACAATACATTATGAATAATAGAAAAAAATAGCATCATAAATAAATTTAAGTAGCTTTCCTATTAGTACAAGTTCACCTAGGATTTACAGCAAATCTTGCCAAACATTGTAATAGTCACATTGTAGTTGCCAATGATTTGGCAGCAGAAAAGATGGGGCCAATAAAAAAAACTTAGTTTGTATATGTTAATTTTTTCAGCAATTTAATTATTAACAAATTGCCTAATCAATCAGAAGATTATCAATAATATAGTGTATGCAGCTTAAAACATTCCTTTATAATTAATTTTAGTGTACCAATTATTTTTCATTTCAACTAAAGTGCAAAATACGCTTAAAATACTAGCAAAGATTTTAAGAAATATATTCATTATAAGGAGATAAAATATTTTGTTAGCAATGATTTACTATAGTACTGTAACATTTAGACATATAAATACGTTTCAAACATTATATAATTTGTTATAAATTAACAATTTAAGATATTCTTTCTCCAATATCCCTCGATTCAATTTTATTGCAACAGCAGAAGATATTTTTTTATCTAAGAATTTCATTTAATAGCTTTTACTAAATAGTATTTAAAAACCGTGGTTATTCTAGAAATACTATTTATATTAATTTTTCAAACACTATTTTCTTTAACTAATTTACTATCAATATTAATTAAAATAATCTTTATTTATAGGAAATGATAATTTCCCATTTTTAAAAATTACCTTTGCTTAATTGAAGTATCACTTTTATTAAATACCTATTTGAGTTGCATTTAATAAATGTATAAAGAAAATTATTCTAACTTAAATCTAACAGGAAAAACACTATTTTTTAATTAATTTAATTAAATTACTAATTTAATAGCAACACATGTAACAGAAGTTCTTCTGTTTAAAATAACTTAGTTCTTTTTAAAAAAAGGACATTTAAATTAAAAATTTAATTTAATTTAGTATTAAAGGTTTTACAAGAAAATTTAATATTCAAACTTTAAATTTCGAACACATAATGTCAAACAATATCAAACAGATTGTAAACAAATAATGAGACATTTTACATTACAAATTAAAAACAATTAAAGCATATTTACCAAAATCCAAAAACTGCTTGATTGATAATGGAGATGGATTGAATTGTGAATAAAGTCCAACATTTTAGAAATTTCTTTGAAAAATCTGACTGACGTCCTCATTGTGGAAAATATTCTTTTTCAGCTCAATTAAAATATTGTATTTTATAAAATTTATTTATATTCTATAAGAATTTATATAAAATGCCGCAAAAACATAATTATTTTGTAATATTGCAAATAAATTTGACAGAAAAAAATAATACCGCTTCTATGCTTCGCACGACAAGAATACCAAAACTTATTTGAAATACACAAGACCAGAATTTAAATACAAAACACACCAGCAGGCGAACATCAACAGAAAAAGCAAACAGTTTTATCAGATTCTCGTTTGTATGTTTATATTTGTATAAAAAACGTCATGACCTTCAGAGTATTGCCAATATTTAAAAAAATTATATCACTTGAGAGTTGATATCAACTCTGATCCACTAACTATAACCTAAAATGAATGAAAGAAAGTGAAGTGCATGTGAAGGAAAAGAAACTACTTTGGAGCTAAAAACTGGGATAATGTGATGCATTAAGATCTAAAGTGAAGCCAATGCCGCCATATTGGTTATGTCAAAGCATTTAATGAAGAACAGCAAATGCTTTACTAAAAGATCTATTTCTCTAAATTCACTGATATTACCGTATATTTATTAGATTTGCAAACAAATTATTAAAATTAATTGCTTTTGTTTTAATTTACATCAATGAACATGCCGGCTAACAATTAATTTATTACCTATAATTAATTATTTTAAGTTATCCTAAAAAAGAAAACACCCGTTACTAGCAAAACAGATAACTCAAGGATTGTATAACCTGATGAAATATTTCTAATGAAAATAATTATTATAAATTGAAATTTTTTTTATAATTTTTGAAAGTAAAATAATTTTTTTTTTTTTTTTTTAAATTCTTGACAATTTTTTTTTTTTTTTTTTATCTCTCTTTTAACAAGTCGTAAGTAACTCAACAGAAAAAATATAAAAGAATTTTCAGAATTATCTTCAACAAGGTAGACAAATATGAGACAATTAATAGAAATTGGTATCCATTATCATAGAAATGTCAGCACTCAGAAATGTCTCTTCCTATTCCAGATTTCTCAGGCTAATTAAAATTTATTTTCCTTTGTCGTAGATTCATTGCGTCCTACTTGTTGACAGTCCTCTCATATATTTTACACAAGGAGATCGCCATCACCAAATATACTGAAACTACTTGAAGAAATATGTGCGTTTCTGGTATTTGAGGAAGTGAATTTTAAATTATAATGCTGTTAGATTAACTTTTTCGCTAAGACAACTAAAAAGCAAAATGTTTGGAAGCAGCAAAAAAAAATTAAAAAGAAGTTTAGTCTTTGTTTGAATTTCGAGGAGAGATATCGAACCACCGTGTGAAACTTGAAAGAGTGATGACGCATCAGTTTTGGTTTGAAAATAGTTTGAGTCACTGAGAATATTTATTGCTAGTATTTAGATAGATTAATTGAGATTTTAGTTAGGATCAATAAATATGTTGAAGTTTCTTTACTATCGTAGTCGAAAGGATCAGACAGGATTCTTAACAATCCACAGAATTCACAGTAGGTAGTTGTATACAGGTCACAGTTCACTGCTTTTGTTTATGTTGTTGTTTTTATTTTTAAGTGTAACTCGCATTGGAATGTTGTGTAGTAGAGGTGGTGTTTGACGTTTGTAGATTTTTAATGGCTAAGTTAAAATAAAATTCAGATGTTTGAAATGTGAGTTTGAATAAAATTGGTCTGTTCAATTGGTTTAATTGGACTCTGGAGCTGGAAAATAAGATGGTAAAAGGGTTGAAACTAATAGAACTTAAGAATTTAATAATAAAGTCGAATGTAATAAAAGTGAAGATCTTGAAAGAACTGATGTAGAAAATTATAACTACGGAGTACAAAGTGCAGCCGAAAAAGGGAAGAAAAAAAGAAGAAGCATTGAATTTAAGAAAATGAGAATTCAAGCTTCGATATCTAGTTCCACTCTAGTGGCCAAAGAGAAAACAGTTCCGAGGCTGTTTAACTCAGTTTCGGAACTGATAATAAATAAAACTGATTAACTCAGTCAGCTTTATTTAATTTCAATCTCTTATTTAATTCTTACCTTCAGTTGTTACTCTTTTTCCATTGAACATAGTTCAGCTTATAGCTTGAGAACCAGAAGGAAGAGCTTACAATTACGACTACATGAAGGAATTGCTGTTGAAACGTTTTAGGCTTAGTGCAGAGAATTCAATTCAACATAAAAAATATAAAAAAAAAGCCGAAGCATCCTGAGAAGATCTTACGTTTAAATTTGGACGCATATCGTAGAATTGAATTACTTTTTTATTTAAGGACTTTATGGTTGCCGACCAACTAAAGAGGAGGATGCCCAACAAAGTGTTGGAACATTTTAATGACAGCTGGATTAAAATTATTTTGTCATCAAAGACAATTGATTTGCTAGACGATTACGATAGTATCCGACGAAAAGAGAAATCATTTAAATACCCTTATTTCGATGTCAAATGGTAGATTTGAAAAGTTAGAAACTGTAGCGACACCTATTGATGTAAAATGGAATACAAATTGAACGACTTCTACTTTCACTGTTAAGACGTGAATTGTTTGCAAACAGTGAATTATTTACAAAATGACTGAATCTAATGAATCGGCGAAAAAAGATGAAGTAGCGCGGGTAAGTGTCAAAATACCTCCTTTTTGGGCTGAAAAACCAGAAATATGGTTCTTTCAAGTTGAAGCACAGTTTTCAATTTGTGGAATAACAGCCGAGGATACAAAATTCAACTACTTAGTTTCGCAATTAGAACCGAAATTTGTTGAAAGTTTGTGGGACATTATAAGTGATGATAATAGAACAAAATATACCGCTGCTAAAGAACGTTTGCTGAATACTTTTAAAGAAAGCGAAAATAAGCGTCTTCAGAGACTGCTGACAGGACTTGATTTGGGAGATCTTAAACCCAGTCAACTTTTACAAAAAATGAAAACCTGGCTACTGATGGAATAACAGATAAGGTACTAACAACATTATTTCTACAAAAAATGCCTGATTCTGTGCGGAATATTTTGCTAGTTAGTGATGAAGGAATTGAAAAACTGGCATTAATGGCGGATCGTATTCTTGAAATGCAACCAAAACAAGAACTTTACCGCGTAAGCAATAATGTTTCATCAGGATCAGATGCCATGACTGAGTTACAACAACAAATTACATCTTTGGAAAATAAACTTGAAAAACTGAGTGTCACAAGGAACTCTCGTTCCCAAACAACAAATAGCGGTCGATACTCTTCTTCTCATCGAAGTAAGTCTCGCAATCGCTCTTACAATCCTTCTGGCAAATACTGTTATTACCATTTTCGTTTTCGAGAAAAATGTTTTCCTGATAAATGCAAAGCTCCATGTGCATGGAAAAACAATCCTTCGGAAAACCAGAATCAGCAACAGAATTAACGGCAGACTCTGCTGCTGAAAATACAACATATTGCCGTCAATACCGTCTATTTGTCAACGACAAAAAAACGGGTTTACGCTTTTTGGTTGATAGTGGAGCGGACGTAAGTCTTATTCCTTATACTTCTAAACACAAATTTATTAGTGACTATAAATTATATGCTGCAAATAATACTGCAATCGATACTTTTGGTACAGAAATTTTAAATCTTGATCTAGGTTTACGCCGAGAATTTCAATTCCCATTTATTGTGGCCAAAATTAGTAAACCTATACTAGGTGCAGATTTTTTAAATAAGTTCAATTTATTAATTGATATAAAGCATAAAAGATTAATTGATGGTGTAACTAACCTTGCAGTTTATGGTAACATTGCACCCATCTCTATTAATGAATGTGTAAATACAACGAGCAGCTTATGTAAATATTCTGATTTATTTTCTATGTATCCCAATATAACAAAACCAAATTTTCTTGTTTCAAATGTTAAACATAATGTAAAACATCATATTGTAACTAAAGGACAACCTATAAATTGTAAAGCAAGACAATTAGATCCAAAACGGTTGGAAATAGCTAAAAGAGAATTTAAATATATGCTAGACAATAACATCATTAGTCCATCTAGCTCAGAATGGGCAAGTCCATTACATATAGTAACAAAGAAAGATGGTTCTTTTCGTCCATGTGGTGATTATAGAAGATTGAATGATTTAACTATACCTGATCGATATAACATACCTCGAATCCAGGATTTTCAACATATTTTAACTAATAAAACTATATTTTCTAAAATTGACATTACTAAAGCATATTATCACATTCCTGTAGCAGATGAAGATAAGGCAAAAACTGCCATCATCACACCTTTTGGACTTTATCAATTCAATGTGATGAGTTTTGGTCTCAAAAATGCCCCTGCAACATTTCAAAGGTTTATAAATGAAGTTCTTTATGGTCTAGACTTTGTGTTTCCATACTTAGATGATGTGTTGATCGCCTCTTCTTGCGAGGAAGAACATCGTTCACATCTTAAAATAGTTTTCCAGCGTTTAGATAAATATGGTCTACGGATTAATATTAGCAAATCAGTTTTGGGAGTACCTGTAATAGATTTTTAGGCTATCAAATATCTGCGGAAGGTTCACTACCTCAACCTCAAAAGATCAAAGCTATCATAGAATATCCATTGCCAGAAACTATGCACGAATTACGTTCCTTCTTAGGAATGATCAATTTTTATCGTAATTATATAAATAATGCCGCAAAAACTCAAGCCCCTCTACATGAACTTTTGAAAGGATCTACAAAAAAAGATCGACGCAAAATACCATGGACCGATGAAACTAGACAAAGTTTTGAAAAATGCAAACAAGATGTTGCTCAAATAGCGTTAATGGCATATCCCAACTCGGATTACCCTCTGGCACTTCTCACAGATGCATCTGATTGGGCTATTGGATCAGTTATTCAACAAAAAGAACCAAATGGATGGAAGCCAATTGCATTTTTTTCTAAAAAACTTAATGATGCTCAGAAAAATTACAGCGTTTATGACCGTGAACTTTTGGGTATATATTTATCCATTAAACATTTTAAGCATTTACTTGAAGGTCGAGATTTTGATATTTATACTGATCATAAACCGTTAATATTTGCTTTTAAGCAAAACAATGATAAAGCCTCCCCCAGACAACTCAGACATCTACAATATATCTCACAATTCTCTACTAACCTATACCATATCAGTGGTCGAAACAATGTGGTAGCAGACAGACTGTCTAGAATTGAGGACATCGATTCACCTATTGTCGATTATGACTTGATAGCTGATGCACAAATTAATGATGATGAACTGCAACAATTGAAATTACATTCCAAATCATTACATTTTAAAGAACACCAATTGCCATCAGGAAAGCTCTTGTATTGTGATACCTCTACTTCCAGTATCAGACCATTCATACCAAAAATTTTCGAATGACAATATTTAATACAATTCACAGTTTAGCTCATTCTGGAATTCGAACTACTGTAAAAGAAATAACTAAAAGATTCATTTGGCCAAATATGAAAAAAGATGTTAAACAGTGGACTCAAACTTGCATCAACTGTCAGAAAAATAAAATAACTAAACATACAAAATCAGAATATTCACAATTTCAAGCACCAGATGAGAGATTTAGTGTCGTTCATATAGATTTAATTGGACCTTATTCACCTTCTAATGGATACACATACTGCTTGACGTGTATTGATCGGTTTACCTCTTGGATGGAAGTGGTACCGTTATCAAATATCACTGCAGAAAGTATAGCAAAAGCTTTTTATGAGCATTGGATTACCCGATTTGGTGTACCTACTTGTGTTATTACTGACAGAGGCACTCAATTTATTTCAGAACTATTTCGAAGTTTAGCTGCGCTATGTGGTGTTAAAGTAAACCATACGTCTTCTTACCATCCTCAGAGTAATGGAAAAGTTGAACGTCTTCACCGTACCTTGAAAACAGCTATTAGATGTCATAACAACGTTCGTTGGACGGACACATTACCAACGGTTCTTATGGGTTTGCGAGCTGCTCTACATGAGGACTCTAAGTATACAATAGCTGAAATGGTTTATGGAAAAACTATTAAATTACCAGGCGAATTCTTTGAAGAATCCAGATTGCCAATATCTGATGATAATTTCGTAAGTAATCTCGAAAACAGATGGCTGACTTAAAACCATACCAATCCAAAAACAAATGTAAACAAAAGATCTTCATTCCAAAAGATTTGTACACATGCTCACATGTATTTCTGCGAATTGACAGAGTTAAAAAACCTTTAGAACCCCCATATGAAGGACCCTATTTGGTATTGCAAAGATCCACGAAAAACTTTCTTCTATCAATTAAAAATAAACAAGTTAATATTTCAGTGGATAGATTAAAACCGGCATATGTGTTACAACCTAATGAACTTCTGAATCCAACGTCATCAAATGATCATACATCTGTGCCGAGTGAACAAACATTTATACCAAGTCAGCAAGTTGCACAACCAAATACAACAACACGTTGTGGAAGACAAGTAAAACTTCCTGTTCGTTTCAATGACATTATTGACTTTTCTTCAAACTTATAATTCATCCATTCCATTTTAAAAATTAATTTGATTTATTGTATGTAATTGTTTAAATGTAATTGTATTTGTAATTATTTTGTGCAATTTCAATTTGTATCAATGTGTATTTGTTCGCTATTATTTGTATTGATATATTAATTCGTCTACCATTTTCAAAGTAACGTAACTTTGTTACTGGTAGGGGAGTGATGTAGCGACACCTATTGATGTAAAATGGAATACAAATTGAACGACTTCTACTTTCACTGTTAAAAAGGGAATTTTCCCGCTAGAATAAAAATAGAACGTAGTAAGCGTTCGAAGTAGAATAAACATGTCGTTTTTGCCGTCTTGTATTGTGATACCTCTACTTTATAATTCATACAAAAAATACGAAGACAATATTTAATACCGCATTCTGAATTCGAACTACTGTAACCAAATAACTAAAAGATTCATTTGGCCAAATAGCAAAAAAGATGTTAAACAGTGGACTCAAACTTGCATCAACTGTCAAAAAAATAAAATAACTAAACATACAAAATCAGAATATTCACAATTTCAAGCACCAGATGAAAGATTTAGTGTCGTTCATATAGATTTAATTGGACACACATACTGCTTGACGTGTATTGATCGGTTTACCTCTTGGATGGAAGTGGTACCGTTATCAAATATCACTGCAGAAAGTATAGAAAAAGCTTTTTATGAGCATTGGATTACCCGATTTGGTGTACCTACTTGTGTTATTACTGACAGAAGCACTCAATTTATTTCAGAACTATTTCGAAGTTTGGCTGCGCTATGTGGTGTTAAAGTAAACCATACGTCTTCTTACCATCCTCAGAGTAATGGAAAAGTTGAACGTCTTCACCGTACCTTGAAAACAGCTATTAGATGTCATAACAACGTTCGTTGGACGGACACATTACCAACGGTTCTTATGGGTTTGCGAGCTGCTCTACATGAGGACTCTAAGTATAAAATAGCTGAAATGGTTTATGGCAAAACTATTAAATTACCAGGCGAATTCTTTGAAGAATCCAAATTCCCAATATCTGATGATAATTTCGTAAGTAATCTCAGAAAACAGATGGCTGACTTAAAACCATACCAATCCAAAAACAAATGTAAACAAAAGATATTCATTCCAAAAGATTTGTACACATGCTCACATGTATTTCTGCGAATTGACAGAGTTAAAAAACCATTAGAACCCCCATATGAAGGACCCTACTTGGTATTGCAAAGATCCCCGAAAAACTTTCTTCTATCAATTAAAAATAAACAAGTTAATATTTCAGTGGATAGATTAAAACCGGCATATGTGTTACAACCTAATGAACTTCTGAATCCAACGTCATCAAATGATCATACATCTGTGCCGAGTGAACAAACATTTATACCAAGTCAGCAAGTTGCACAACCAAACACAACAACACGTTGTGGAAGACAAGTAAAACTTCCTGTTCGTTTCAATGACATTATTGACTTTTCTTCAAACTTATAATTCATCCATTCCATTTTAAAAATTAACTTGATTTATGTATGTAAATGTTTATATTTAATTGTATTTGTAATTATTTTGTGCAATTTCAATTTGTATCAATGTGTATTTGTTCGCTATTATTTGTATTGATATATTAATTCGTCTACCATTTTCAAAGTAACGTAACTTTGTTACTGGTAGGGGAGTGATGTAGCGACACCTATTGATGTAAAATGGAATACAAATTGAACGACTTCTACTTTCACTGTTAAAAAGGGAATTTTCCCGCTAGAATAAAAATAGAACGTAGTAAGCGTTCGAAGTAGAATAAACATGTCGTAATTGTAAAAATTGATTATCGTCTTTTATTTTGCCGTCTGGATTTTAATAACACTACGCAACCTTTTACAAATTGAAATTACATTCCAAAAACATTACATTTTAAAGAACACCAATTGCCATCAGGAAAGCTTTTGTATTGTGATACCTCTACTTCCAGTATCAGACCCTTCATACCAAAAAAATTTTCGAATGACAATATTTAATACAATTCATAGTTTAGCACATTCTGGAATTCGAACTACTGTAAAAGAAATCACTAAAAGATTCATTTGGCCAAATATGAAAAAAGATGTTAAACAGTGGACTCAAACTTGCATCAACTGTCAAACAAATAAAATAACTAAACATACAAAATCAGAATATTCACAATTTCAAGCACCAGATGAGAAATTTAGTGTCGTTCATATAGATTTAATTGGACCTTATTCACCTTCCAATGGATACACATACTGCTTGACGTGTATTGATCGGTTTACCTCATGGATGGAAGTGGTACCGTTATCAAATATCACTGCAGAAAGTATAGCAAAAGCTTTTTATGAGCATTGGATTACCCGATTTGGTGTACCTACTTGTGTTATTACTGACAGAAGCACTCAATTTATTTCAGAACTATTTCGAAGTTTGGCTGCGCTATGTGGTGTTAAAGTAAACCATACGTCTTCTTACCATCCTCAGAGTAATGGAAAAGTTGAACGTCTTCACCGTACCTTGAAAACAGCTATTAGATGTCATAACAACGTTCGTTGGACGGACACATTACCAACGGTTCTTATGGGTTTGCGAGCTGCTCTACATGAGGACTCTAAGTATACAATAGCTGAAATGGTTTATGGCAAAACTATTAAATTACCAGGCGAATTCTTTGAAGAATCCAAATTCCCAATATCTGATGATAATTTCGTAAGTAATCTCAGAAAACAGATGGCTGACTTAAAACCATACCAATCCAAAAACAAATGTAAACAAAAGACCTTCATTCCAAAAGATTTGTACACATGCTCACATGTATTTCTGCGAATTGACAGAGTTAAAAAACCATTAGAACCCCCATATGAAGGACCCTACTTGGTATTGCAAAGATCCCCGAAAAACTTTCTTCTATCAATTAAAAATAAACAAGTTAATATTTCAGTGGATAGACTGAAACCGGCATATGTGTTACAACCTAATGTACTTCTGAATCCACCGTCATCAAAGGATCATACATCTCTGCCGAGTGAACAAACATTTATACCAAGTCAGCAAGTTGCACAACCAAACACAACAACACGTTGTGGAAGACAAGTAAAACTTCCTGTTCGTTTCAATGACATTATTGACTTTTCTTCAAACTTATAATTCATCCATTCCATTTTAAAAATTAACTTGATTTATGTATGTAAATGTTTATATTTAATTGTATTTGTAATTATTTTGTGCAATTTCAATTTGTATCAATGTGTATTTGTTCGCTATTATTTGTATTGATATATTAATTCGTCTACCATTTTCAAAGTAACGTGACTTTGTTACTGGTAGGGGAGTGATGTAGCGACACCTATTGATGTAAAATGGAATACAAATTGAACGACTTCTACTTTCACTGTTAGGAAAGGGAATTTTCCCGCTAGAATAAAAATAGAACGTAGTTGGCGTTCGAAGTAGAATAAAGATGCTGTAATTGTCAAAATTGATTATCGTCTTTTATTTTGCCGTCTGGATTTCAATAACACTACGCAACCTTTACAATACCGCCACAAAACCAATAACTGCCAATTCTGAATTTTCAACACCCACTGGAGGTCGGGATCAAGAGTTTTCATTTCAAAATCAGGAATAACCAAGATCTTCAAAATGTTACGAGTGCGGATCAGCACGACATTTACGTTCTCATTATTCTCAGATGACAGGAAGGTCAACACATCAAGAGTGAATCAAATGAGATGTAACGTATCAACGAGAGATAATTATTTGTAGGTGCTAATTGCATATCTTTGGATGTTTTTGAAAGTAATGTAAAAGATCTCCTTATATTATCGGTTAAAGATGGGAATAGGGCTATTTGTAATACTGTGGAATATATATTTCTGGAATATTTTATTAGGCATGATTTGATTGATTCTTTTTTAAGATAAGGCAAATGAAGAATCAAAATTGTCTCGGCTTTCGGCAAGGAGGAGTTGGCTCCCTTAGTAGCTGTACAGGGGAAAATCAAAATCAACAACTTGACAGCGTTTCTGTAGTTTGTACAATCTCGATGAAGTTGGTTAATGAGATTCTGATTTTCTCAGGCATTGAAAGAGATAATATATAAGCCACAGAGCAGGAGCCGAACAGTGAACTCGAGCGATTCCACAAGCTTTTCATTGGTGGTTTAAATTATAATCTACTGAAGATTCTTTGAAAGCTCGTTTTGAGAAATGTAATAAGACTGTATTGTAATAAGAGATGTTCATACTATAGAAACTCCCGAGGAGCTGGCTAAATCACTTACAAGTAAACTCACGTGGTTGACGATACTGCAAGACCACATAAAATCGAAGGTCCAGAGGTTAATTCAAAACGTACTATAGCTCAAGAAGATTCAAGTAAACCCGAAACTCTGATATCAGTCAATAAACTGTAAGTGAACGGATTGAGAAATATATGAGTTTGATGAAGATGATTTTCATGAATATTTTGGTACATAAGTGTAATAATATTCGTAAGCGCAAATGTAATTGTAGACATTTCAACCGGCAAGAAACTATGCTTTGCATTCATAGAATTCGATGATTATAACCCTGTCGATTAAATTGTTTTCCTATGTTATGACCTTAAAAGTTGAAGACTTAAGGCAAGAAGACCGTTTCCAAGAAAATAAATGGGACGACATGAAAATAAAAGATATAGTAGGCTGTCGTCACAGAGATCTGATGAGGTGATAAACATTGTATTGCAGATTAACTGTCGAGGTTGAACATGAAATCTGTCCAGATTGAGTCAGATTTTTTATGTACTTCATGAATTATTTTGATTCTTTATATGAAAAGTCTAGTAAATGTGTATGCAATGTCTCATGTACTCTTTTCTAAAAAGGAAAAGAATATTGTTCTTGATAGTTTTGTAGCATTATTTTTTAATTTCATTATACTCTTTAATTATTATAGTATTGTGTAATTAATTAATAAAATATATATTTATTGTAAGAGTTCTGTCTGTTCTGTAATGCATTGTTTGCGTTTTAAAGTAAATTGCCTCTCATCAGCAGTAAATAGCATTGTCTCCAAGGTGACGAATGTAGTTGTCGGGGATTACGATTGTAATTAGGATCAATAAATCTGTTGAAGTTTCCTTACTAAATATATTGGGAGATAAATTTCATACACATTAAAAATATGTATCACAAAATATTGTCATCTCACAATAAAAATTTCAAAAATAAGAAATGAATGGAACATGTACACAACTAAAACCTTTCATTTGTTATTGATGGACAAATTAAACAGACTGAAAAGAAACAAACAAACTGTAAAATTTAAATATTTACTTTCTCCGTTTCCCTGGAATTTTACAAGAGTTCTTTAATGTGTATTGTTCTCGAAAAGTACATCCTGCGCGAATAATTCATTAACTCAGTTTACTTTTTACATTGCCTCATCCCATATGACGTACCGATTGGTATTAACTTCTCAGGGTTTCTTTAAATAGAATTTTAATAAAAGCATTTGGAGCATCATTACAAAAATTTAAAATTTGGCAGAGACATAATATATGGCATTCATGAAAACTTCCATAATTGTTTAGATAATTAAAAATATAAATGTAAATGAAAATTTTAAAATGTTCAAGTAATTTAATGATGCTCAACGATTCCGATTTAAGTATTAAAATGCTGAAATTGAAAATTTTAAGCAAACTAATTGAAATCGAGAAAGATCGAAGAAAATGTGTATGTGGCGGGGAATATTTTTTTATAACTTAAATTAATCGAAGTCGATTAAAAATAAAATGGAAACAGACCTTTCAGCAACCTAAACTTTAACTGTCATGAATTTTAAAAATTACTGTCTTAACATAAATAAAATTAGGCCATCATTTAACAATTTTTTTTTCCAATAGTACTCAGTTTATCAAATTATATTAATCTAATTATTTTATATACATTTTCTTAAACACTTAAAAAAAAAAAAAAAAACACGAGAATGAAATAAAAAAAAAAAAAATATTTACTAATATGTGAAATATTCCCAATACAATATTCAACTAACACATTTGGGTTGAATAATAATTTCTTTTCAACACAGAAATGGTATATTTCAGTCCATAAATCTGCAATTATGAATACAATTAATCGAATATTTTACAATATTGAAAAGTTAAAAAATGACCTAATTACACACAAAAATATTACATTTTGTTGAATACAATTAATCGAATATTTTACAATATTGAAAAGTTAAAAAATGACATAGTTACATACAAAAATATTACATTTTGTTCTAATAATGTGTTAATAAAATAACATTATGCCCTACTCAACTGAATATTTTTCTTATGTGTATATATGTGTGTGTGTGTGTGTGTGTGTGTGTGTGTGTGTGTATGTGTATGTGTATGTGTATGTGTATGTGTATATATATATATATATATATATACATGGGTTTTATTTACAGTAAAGTGATGCTCAAATAACTATTTCATATGCACTTTTGCAGAATATTTATTGTTGTCAAGAAAATTTAATAAAATTCCATGAACTTTCCACTGCTATTCAACATTTTATTATGTCATATCTCGTTAGGCAATTTAGAATATATCTGTAGAATTGCAAGAATGCTATTTTAACAGGCTATAAATACATACAGAAAATATAATTTATATATTTTTCATATTAAGCATACAAAAACTTAAGTGACAATGCAAAAATATTCAATTTTATAGCTTAATTTTGATTTTTAACAATTTTAAATTTCTTAAAATATATTAGCATTAATTTTTGAGAATAATATCCTAAATTTTTTTATTAAATAGCATTCACCAAAAGACCCTTGTATTTCACATATAACATATCGAGAGAAAAAAAGCTCATTTATCTTTAATTTGACAAGATTGCCTCTAAACAAATGTTTGTTTCTTTTCTGAATAAAAGACTTAAAATGAAGATTTTCAGAAATAATTTTCAAAACAGAAAACTATAAAAGCTTTTAATGATTGCCCTGTAATAATTAGAAATCTAAGAACAAAAAATATTTAAAAATAATAAATACTGTATGAATATCAAGAGGCAAAACAAAAGAAACAAGAAAAATGATTTTATTTTTAACATACATAAAAATATACATATTTTACATTTTTACATGAAGTTTTCATAACAAAATTAAAAAATATATTATACAGAACTTTTAAAAATTGTTCAGAAACAAGAATGTGTAACACTTAAGAAAAATAATAGTTCAAATTTAATATGCTATGAAGTATATAAAAAATTATTACAGCATTTCAGCAGCAAAAATAAAATCAATAAAATTGAACAGTTTTCATTAATTATTTGCTACAACTTAAAAAACTTTTTTTTTAAAAAATGTAGCAATTTTGTCTAAAATCAATTATATTTAACAAAAATAAAGCAAAATGAATATAAATATTAGTATCATATATTTTGAAGTTTTATAGTTTATAGTTATATATATTTATATATTAACATAATTAAAAATTATTAAAATAACTAGTAATTTTACTGAATTTTAACAAATTCTCACATTTAGTACTTATTAATAATATTAAAATAAACTTTGAATAATATTAATAAATGAAATAACTATAACAAATAACGATTTACTTAAAAAAATTTGTTTAATGAATAAATTCCTCTAAATTAAATATTATAAACAATAAGTGGTCCCAAGATCTGTACAAAAATTAATTTTTTTTTATTTGAATAGGACACTACATAATAATTTCAACTGCTGATAATGATTATAAATAGTTGCTATTTTTCAAAAGTAAAACACTATTACTTAATTCTCAAAATCTGAAATTGAGAAAAAAAAACATTTGAATTTTTTAAAAACCAACCAATAATTTAACCATAACTGGCATTGTTTCAAAGCAATACATTGTTGGAGGGAGGAGGGGGACACCTAATTTAATGTAAGTAACTAACATCTAAAGAAAGTTGTGCATTCTTTCATGACAAACATTTTCTGATGCAATAAGAAAATACTGAAAGTGCATCAAACTTCCACAAAATGGACAAAAAAAAAGTAGGAAAAGAGATTTAATAAAAACATTAAAGCAATTCGAAATGTTTTAAACAATCTAATTCAAACATTTAGAATTCATATTCATAAATTAATTTAAAAATAACTGAATTCAGAAATGCATTATAATATAAAAACACCCATAAACAAAAACGCAAATTTCTGATTAACAAAGGCATGTATTTATTTCAGTCAATCTTTAATGAATATCTATCCAACGAAAAATATATTAGGTAAATTCAAGTTTCTATTAAGAAATACATTTTTAAAATGAAGAAAAACTTACAATAAACAAAAGTTTAGGCAATTATTTGCATAAACTATAAATATTATATTCTTTTACAAAAATAAAAGTTTTATCAAACTATACAAAATTTCTCTTTTGAGTGCAAAATTAAATTGACCAATTTCATTGCACAAAAACTTAATAGGAAATATATAAAGAAAATTTAAGTAAAACAAATTAAATATTTATACATAAACAAAATTTTATCAAAAAATAATTATGTGACTAGATTTAATATAAAAACAAATATAAAAGTTTTATAGTTAATATATATTTTTGGATATAGACTTAATAAGCTTAGAGGTTTTAAAATAAATAACTGAATTTGTCTTCAGCAATATTTAATTTTATTTTTAAATTGAATCATAATTTGGATTCAATGCAGCTCTATTAAAAACAAATTAAATACTTTAATATTAACATAAAATAAAAAATTCAAGCATACAGAAAATTAAAAAATTTTAAATCATATTACTAATTTTGAGAAAAATTTTCACAATATTTAGAATAATTAATAATTCATAATAATTTTTTTTAATATTAAAAGTTGGTCAATTAAAACTAACAAGAATAAAAATTTTAAGAGCAAATAAATAGAGCAAGCTCATTAATTATCAGCATCAAAGTAAATACAAATAGCATGTGTTATTATGGAGAATGCATTCAGAACAGTAGCAAATAAACGCTTATGTCTTCACATAACTTTTACAAAAGAAGTCATGCAGATATGTATGGGGGGGGAAAAACTTAGAATAACCAAAACAATACATTTTTTAATTAGATTAGATATTAAGAATTAAATACACTAATCCAATATTTAAACAAAATATGTTAAATGTAAAATTTTATAATGGTATTTAAAATGCTCTAAATATAGTGAAATTCTATTATTTATAATAAATTTTAATATATATAAAGAAAAACAAAAACAATTTATTTTGCTATAATAAAAACTAATGAAACAGGTTATTTAAATTGATAACACTAGCAAAATATTGACTCAGTTGTTGAATAATTAGAATTGTAAATTTAAAAACAAACTATAAAAAATACAGTTAAAATAACAAGAAAACAAAATCTTAACAAGAAAATTTTCTAAAAACTTTTTTTATGAAATCAATATGATCAATAACACTTTTTAAAAAATGCTACTTACATGTTTAAGTTTGTATTACAAAAAAATATAACAGATAGAGTTCTAATCAATTGCAGAATAATATGAAAATAAAATTTCTTTATTGTTGTTTTCAAAACAACAGCAGTTAAACATTTTAGTTGGTAGTATAATGTCTATTTAGTAAGGAGGTAAGATAATGAAAGATTTAAAACAAATCTACAGATTTTAAAATATTCTCTGAGTTTTGAGTAGATGAAAATTCAAATTGTTTAGCAACACATGAAACAAAATTTTTATAAGAACTTTTTTGTAAAAAGTACATACATTGTAAAATTTTAACAAAATAAAATAATACCCACATGAACAAAGACAAAACAGAAAAATTACAATATACACATACCATCACGAAATACGAGCAGTTATAATATATTCATAAAGCTTAAATTTTTTTTCCCTTATGCAACATGTTCTATAGCTATATAAGAAAATAGATAATTGCAACCAGAAAAACATTTTGAAAACTCTCAGCGCATATATCTTTGTCGCCTTCGAATAAGATACATGATCCATTGGGCAATGAAGGGCCAAGTCAAAATAATGATCACTAACTTAGGAGAGATACCAAAGAAAGACCAAGATGAGGAATTCTTAGCTGAAGCCTGGAATAAAAGAATATTTCAGTTAATTGAAATAAAATCATCTAAAAATATTTAAAAATTTATTATTTAAGAAGTAATTTATTAATAAGCAAGAAATTTAAATTTATTAATATACAAATAATTTTTTAAAAATTAATTTTTTTAATTAATACCCTTCCTACTAAAAAAAAAATAAATCAATGAATTTAATCAATTTTAAATTACTAAATAAGATAAAAATAAATCAACAAATTTTATTTACTATCTGATATTAGATATACTATAATTTCCTGCATATAATCCACATATGATATATTAAAAAATTTTAGAGTTTCATGGTTCAGATTAAAGATTACATAGAATTTGTAGAAATTTTTTTCCCAGAAATTACATGAAAATCAATTTCGTGTTTAAAAAAAAAATTGTTTTGTTAGTGCATATCAAAAGTGGTTGTAAATCAGTGAAACATCCATCCAAAGATATGCCGTTAGGCTGCCAAGGCAACCGAACTAACCATGATACACCTAAATATATGCAGTGAGCATATTTTAACATTTTGTATTGTATCAAGAAGAAAATAAATGTTTGTTTTTGAGTAATATGCAAGACCATCTTCCTTGTATTCTGTCTTGTATCTTCTTTTCCATATTGTTTTATTATAAGCAGACTAACAACATGACAGAAAAGTGACTGGTAAGCAATTAGCTGAGATGTATAACATGGAACAATATCTCGGGCATTACGATTTTCATTTTGTTTGACTCTGAAGATGACCACATTGATATTGAAACAGATATGGGATCAGTCAGACTGTTTGTACATCTTAACATAATGCTAAAATCGATGGAGCTTCAGGCTGAGTGCTATCTACAGCTATTCCCTATCAAATGGATACGAAACTTAACTGCAAGGAAACAACTAAAAATGACTGATTTTTTTCAAGTTGGATACTTTAATATAGTACATTAATATAGAAAATGTAACCTTGTTTTGACTTATCACTTTTGCACATTTTATACATTCAAAAAGCACATAAAATTTGATAAGACAAACATAGAAACATTATTTTAAAATTTTCAGTTTTATATATACATATTTTTATATTTACATATTTTTAGTTTATATCTACAAATAGCAATGATAATATTATCAATATCACAATTTTTTAATTAGAAAAAAAAAATTTCGCTTTGTATCAGATAGAAACAAAGTCCATTTAAAAAAGAAATTTACTTTTTGTTATGATTTTTAAGTAGCAACCAAACTTGGGCAAATCCCCATTTTTATATAAAAAGTATAAGGCCTCAATTTGCATTGCAACGTTTTATTTTGTTTTAACAATACAATTTGACAATGAATTTTTATAAAAAAGTACTCCATTATGTACTTACTTGGAGAGAGGTGTTATTAGCTCTTCTTTCCAGAAGTAGAGTTTCCAAAGATTCCAAACGAATCACAACTTGCTCCATGCTGTGTTGCAATCGAATGACAGCCATGGCCAGCTGTTCACTCATATCTGAAGAAATTTCAGTAGTTGATTCCTCACCACCTCTTCTACTTCCCCCTGCACCCCCAACAAGCCTGGCATCTGACCCAGAATGCAAAGGATAATCAGAACCTTTAAAAAAAGTAAAATTGATGAATTAAGTTAATGGAACACTATCATATTAACTTTAAAATTTTAAAATAAATACTTTTGAAAAACAGTTAAGAAAGTTAAGATTAGTTTTTAAAAAAAAAAGAAAAATGAAGGGGTGAAGATTATCTCCAAACATATTATAATTAAGTAAATCTGAAGGTATAAGGAATGATAAAATAGTAAATGATTCTCCATATTAAAAATGTAAAAAAATTTACTATAGCATAAATTATAAATTATTTATCATACATTCATAAAATATATATTAAATAGGGAAAGTACAAACAATTAGTTTTCAAAGTAAATTTGCATTAAAAAATATAAAATATCTAAAAAAATTTAAAAACCCCATTCACAACCATTATAAAATTCAAGACAAGATTCTTAATTAGAATTAATACTCAGAATAATTTTGTAGCTGCCAATATCCAAAATTCAAATAATTTCATGCTATTTATTTTTAAGGAAATAATAACAACTGTGTAATAAATAAATATAATGGTCAACACAATTTAAATTCTCAAATACATTGGCAACACTTTTCAGTGAAAAAAAAATTGAAATTTATCTATACAAGTTGAGTAAATTGAAATATTTCATTATAAAAGTTGATTCAAATGATATTGCGAAAGTATTTCTGTTTATGATAAAAATTATATTAGTTCAAAATAACACATTCCTAAAAACATTTTTTTTAGCTGTTCTTAAAAGCTTTTATCAAGATGGAGAAATTTGCAATAATTCTCAGCATTTGATCCTCATCCTATTATTAGAGGTTTTGATTTCACTTTTTAAATAATTTATTTTATTTATTTACTTATGTAATTTGAAAAAATGTTCAATTATCCATATAATGGTGTAATGGATTGAAAATTTGCATAAGTAGGCTGTTATATAATATAGAAAAGATTTCAAAATATTTTTTAATGTATCCTAATAATCTACTGCCTAATTAAATGAATTTCCAGGATAAACTTTATATTATGAAGAAATTATTTCTTTACAACTAAAACATTTATCTTTACACAAAAAATTATATTATTAAAGATTATATCTTTCTCTAAAAAAATCTTAATAGTAATATACAAAAACTTGATACACGAAACTGACTAAGAAATAGTTCTACACAGTTCTATTTTACATTGAAAACTGTTTAATATTTTTTATTATCAAATATCAAAGAAAGCTAAAAACATTATCATAAACAGCAAAATTTTAAAATCTTGAATTTCTTAATTGAGAATAATAAATTTCATTTCGAATTTCTTCATGTACAGTAAAATAAATATTGTTTTATTACTTCATAAGCCAGTACACATTTATTTTGTCGTAGTAAAAAATGCAAATTGCACATGGTATTTTTGTATTTCCACTATTTCAAGTTTATTATTAAAAAAAAAAAAGGAATTATGTTAGATTTATAAAACACAACGTTTCTATAAATTGAGTAAGGGCAAATATATTTTATAATGTCTTATTTTCGCCTTACAAGATGGGATATAAAATATATAAAGAAAATGTTCATAAATCAAACCAGGGATGTTCAGATAAGGTCCACAGCTTATATGAGGCTTGCCTGACCATATAATTTTTGTTTTAAAGTCATACAATAGGTACATTTTTAGTAAATAAAAAATTTGATGTGCTTTTCGAAAAGGAAACATTTAAATATTAAAATATTTCATTTAAGATTTTTTAACTTTATAACAAAACTGAATTTTTTGGTATTTCTATAAGTATTGACCTATGTTCTTTCTTATCATCACATTGAGCCAATAGCCTAATTATGGAACATTTATTACATATTTTGTGGAATGATAAAAAAATGTTCATTTTAAAATCAAGCTCAATAAATCCACAAGGGTATACAATCCTTTTTAAATCAACAAGTGTTTGTAAATAGTCATGAATTAACAAATTGAAGAATAGAAAATATTAAACTAGTTATTTTATTTTTACTTGTTTACTAGCAAAATTCAATCAAATACGAAAACATTTATTAAATCAACATAGGGCAAGACATCAAATTCTCTTTTTCCATTTATATGAAACAAAAGCTTTCAAATTTTTTTTTGTGTGTGACTGCTATCATGCTGCAAGGTTATGCAGCACTTGCTATACTTTTTTTGAATTCATTTGACAGGACCTGCCTGCAAATTTTGCATATGAATGGTTAAACTATAATTTTTTTTTAATTATTAGAATTACAGGAAATATTTGGAATTACAATCAGTAATGAAATCTATTTTATATTTATTTTTAATGATGCTTGAGTTCATAACACATTAAACTAAACATAAATCTATCAATCATGCTTTTATTCATCTTTCTGATTTAAAGGCTATATCATCTTCATGAATTATGATGCATTGAAAGTTTAAAAAGCAAAAGTATTAAATAAACTATAAAAATATTAACACTTCACGAAACAATTTATTATCTAGGCTTAATACATACTTCTTTGCTGTCGGGTGAACTGATTCCCACGACTATTTGAGGGCCCTCCAGCTGCGGACCCTCCCTCGTTCGAACCAACTCTGTGGTCCCCGCCACCACGCATATTTACAATGCTTGGGCCTTTGTCAGTTAGAGGGTTATTGTTTGCTACAGGTTTTCCATTTGTTAAAGATGCTTCTGGAGGATCATCCTGATAAAAGATGTGAAAAATTAAAAAAATTTTGAAAATTTCCTCCATTTATGCATGCATTTATTGCTTCATTATCAAGAAATGAATTTAATTATTGAGACAATTTTAGAAATAAATTTAAAACAAATCATAACACATATTTGGATATTTACATACTATCCTTTTTAGTTTGACTTGCTTGTGTTGATAAAACTATAATTTTAAATCAATCTTTGAAAAAGACATACATTATATAGATTGAATAACTTTCAATGACAACAGAAAAATCAGTTTTGCATTTCTGTGTAAAAATCTACTTTTCAGAATTAATTTTAAAACGTTTATTATTAGAGGACTATAATGAATACATCAGAAATCAATATTATTTTTGTTTTTATTTTTTTAAATAATGTACAAAATTAAACTATAGGCTAGATCTTAAATAGACAAATTTTAGATGATTATTCTTACATAAATGTTAAAGTTTAGAAAAAAACAATTAAAATATTCTCGCTATGCTTACTAAATAAATAGAATCACAATTAAATAAGTTTATATGAAATTAAAGTAATTGCTCATTCTTTTAAGAATGTGTTTATGTAACAAGAAAAAAGAATACATACATTAAAATGTAAAATATACCTCATTTATTCTATCCAGTGTGTCAGAAAATTCATCACTATCACTGTCATTATTGCCATTTAAGTTGTGGCCATTTACAGGAGTAGGATAGTCCTCTAAATATAAAATTGAATCATTAAATTTTCAAAAAAAAAAAAAAAAAAAAAAAAGCCAATTAAAAAGGAAATATCAAAATTCTGTCAAATGTATTTTTCAATAACTAACATTAATAATTTTCACATACTTATTTTTAAAAATAAATAATGCTAGATATAGTTTCAAAGTTTTAGATGAATTTAACAAAATATTTTCCCATAAGTATATTAAAAAATTTTTAAATACATTTTTGAAGTTTATAGAGTCGATAAAAAGAATAATAAAAAGCATAAATTACCCAATAATTTTCAATAGCAAATATTAAAGAAATTTTGTCATAAAAATACAAAATTTTATCCAATTCATTTCATATATGATTTCAATATTAATCTGTGCAGCATTTTTTATGTAAGTTTATTATGGTGTAAAATTATTTTTATAACAGGTTAATATAATGATTCCTGTTTTAATACTAATTAAAACATCTGCATTTACATAAAGTGGGATTTTCCTAAAGAATAATTTAGCCTATTTCTCACATTGCAGAAGGAAAAACATGTTAGCCGAGTAGAGACTGGAAAATTTTAAATGATTCACTTTTTAAAACTTAACTAGGGAAAAAAAGGACATTTAACTATTTGTGACCATTATTAAGACATATTAGGACTTCATATTCAATTATAAAAAAAATTTTAATGTAAAAATTAATTACTTCAAATCATCAATTTTACAATATTTTAGCTTTCATATTATTGCAAATTACACTATTTAAATTATGTCAATTTTTTATTATTCACAAAAAGAGCAATATCAGTCTTTCAAAAATTCAGTTACAAGTAATTTCATAAAGATACATAATTCACAGATCAAAATAGATTGGGTAAATAAAATATATGTTAAAAACCTATTCTTATAGTTGAAGCCAAAATTATTAAATATTTATAATTTTTAATATAAATAAATTTAAAAATACTAAATCATTCATTTTTAATGATGAAAACAATTTTATCCACATTTTAATTAATAAAAATATTCCTTTTTAGGTAATTCAAAAGTTAATAATTGAATGTGCTTTGATATGAAACAGCTTTCTTCTTGCCTTTTCTAAGGTACGATAAAAGTGAAAATTATGTGATAAAACAATAAGATAAGTATAAAAAGCCATTGAAATATATTCTGTATGATAAGAAAGAGAAAAGATTAGACTTTAATTTTAATTTAATTCAATTAACATTTTTAATTATTAGTACTTAAGTAATCTGAAATTAATTAAAAATAAAAAAACAAATACGAAAAGTTCATAATCAATAAAAATTCCAATTTATGTGTTTAATTAACAATAAAATGTTTTTAAAATTGGTTTGAATAAAAAACACATTAAAACAAAGTTGGTTATTTAAAAATAAAAACAGTACAATATATTTTAAAGTACCTGGTTCTCTTGAAATGCCATTTTTGTAATCTTTGGACAAAAGACCATAATGTGATGAATGGTTCTCTTCTATATGATCTATAAAGAATGTTAGCAAATGATTAGCTTAATACTAAACATATATGTTAGCCTTGATTATTGATAAGACATAAATTATGGAATACAAGTGTTTTCAGACATATTTTATAAAACACTATAAGCTATATTTAATACTTTTAATAACATCCCTTTATAGATATCTTTTACACTAATATGTAGTAGACTCTTCATAACTAGTCATGGATTGCTTTATTAAGTAAAAATTCTTGATTAATAATCTCATTTTCCAAATTAAATCAAAATTCAATATAATATGATTGCTTCTAAAAATTTCAATGATATATAGAAAGGGTTAATGAAACATTAATAAGATACATACAATAAAAATAAAGTAAATAAATTAATTTTAAATATGTTAAAACTGAATCATTAATTTTTAAAAATTTGAAATTTAAAGAACCGAAACTTAAGATTATACTAGATATATAAATTGTTTTAGTTTTAGAAATAGTTTTGCTTAAAATTAAACCTAATAATAATAAGGTAAATAATCAATAAATTAAATAATAAATTATTTAATATGTTAAATATGTATTAAATTAAACTTAATTAAAAAAAATAAGATTGAAATTTTTTTTTTATGGATTTTATGACAAATTACTGCCTTTCATTTTAGATTAAGACTAAAATTAACTTTATGCCTTCAAAATTAACATTAAAATTAGACACACAAATTAAGGAATAAAATTACCTTCAGAATTATTATTCAATGGCTGCTTGATTTTGCCATTCATAAGCTTGTAGTTTTCTTGTACTGCTTTGGGTGCATATTCTATATATGGTCCCATTAGATTGGAATAATTATATATTTCATTAGGATCTTCTATGTCATCTAAAGAATACTTTTGCAGAACCTAATCAAGTAATACAATGAAAATTATGTAAGAAATTAAAATAAATACATCAGACATTATCTTATTTGTTAAATTAATGGACCAGAAAAATAAAAAATATTTAAATTTATTTAATGCATGTAAATATTTAAAAAAATTATGAAACAATACAATAATGGTTTAATGTTATTTAAACATAACGAATTTGATGACTTTTACAGTTAAAAATTATAAGCTAAAAATAATAAAGCATGCTAATCAGAATTTTTTTTCCTCAAAAACATAAAAGTACTTTGCATATACATGTTTTCTTATTTAAATTATAATATATACAACAAAAAAAACATACTTCTATAAATGCTTCAACATAATTTTTCATTGCATCTTCTTTGGACATATCCCCAAGTTTGTTCCATGCTTCCCTAAATTGTAAGGAAATTTTAAAGATAATTAAAAAAAGTATTAAAGTAATGTTATAGAAATATATAAATTAAATTTAGACTAATTTTATAATTAAAAAACATTTTTAAAATACGCAATATTAAATGCAGAACTCTAGATATTTATTATAATATAGAAATCGTTTGTGATTACATGTTCTCTGTTTTGTGCAGTTTTTAAATGCAATGTGTGTACAGTTTATAATAATGGAAAAATTATGAATTTTTTTAAAATCCCCAAATTATTAGAGAATATTTTTGTAAAATCAAATCAAATTATAAATTAGACTTATTAGATAATAGAAAATCAGAAATAAAATCTACAAATCAGAAAATAAATTAGAAAAATCTTCATCCTGTATTTCATGAGCAAACAGTAAAGAAACTTTAGATATCATTAAAATAATTTATATTTTACTATATAAATGAATTAAATCCAGAAGTAACATATCAAGATTTCAATATTAATATAATTTAATTAATACAAACATAATAGCAAACTATGTAATGATAAAAGTATAGAAATTGATTATTTAATTAATGATGAATTGTAGAAACCAGAATATGAATCTCAAATTGAATATCATATATGAATGAGATACAATAAAAAATAACTGCTTGCAATATTTTACTTAATACATGCAAATAAAATAAAAATAAGAAAATATATATCATAGATATGATATACAGAGCTCAAAATGCGAATTTTAATCCTGTTACTATCCACAGGCAATTAAGAATCATATGCATTAAAAATAGAATGAAGCATATAAGTCATGAATAAGATGTACAATGATCAGAACAAAACAATTTTTTTTTAACTGGGCATGTTTCTATCCAACTATATACTTATCTTAAGTAATACAATGTTAATAAAAATTATAACAAAATTTAAATTTAAATGATTAATTTTCCTGTTAAAAGATATTTCTTATTAAGAAAAAGAATCTCTAAAAAAATGTTATGAATCACTATCTTTTTATGTTATTTCTTACAAATTTGATTAATTTTCTTGTACACTTTAAAAATTATTTTAATTTAAAATTGATATTTGCGATAAAGACAATTTAATGCACAGTAGCCAACAGAATGACATTTGCTAACAATATTTAAAATAAATTGGCTGAATGTTATATATGTTTTAATACTAAAATGAAGGTAAACAAATGTTTGATTATTTTAAAAAACATTATAGTAAATTTTGAACTTGTAATGGTATCAAGTTAATGCATCTATTATGCTACTTTTGCAATTAGAAAGTTTTAATAGCAATTGAATTTATAAAATAAATTCTAAAAATAGCCTAAAAGTTTAAAATATATACTTCACTTAAAATATTCAAACGGCATAATGGAAATTATTACACATTCATCATTTAATTTTTAATGTAAGTTTAAATATTCCATTGATTTATTCAAGATATATTTTTAGTAGTAATTCATGCCATTCATACCATTTGGCTCGGCTGATCACTTGCAAGAAGCTGGGTTTAGGCGATTCACATGGTCCTTCTGTTGCTTGTTTAAAATAAGAATAAAACTTCAATTTAGTTTCATTTGAAGGCTGGATAGTACCTGACAAAAAAAGATACAATTAATATTAACAACAGAATACTCATATTATATTCAGTACATATAAAATTATATTACTTATAAAAGCATAAACCTGTTTGAATCAAGCCATCTATGTGAACAAGCATTATTAGACAAGAATATCAGAAAAGATCACTGAGTACAAAAGTTATTTGCCAAATAGTTTTAATTTTGAGATTTAAAACGAAATTCAAATTTTTATACCTAGCTACCATAAAAATGAAATCAAACATGGAATAATAAAAGCACTAAATTAATGTAATATCATGCATCAAATTCTTTGCCTTTTTATTATACATATTATCACTACACACATACAAGAAATTAATATATATATTATACGATTTTCAATTAATTCAAATGGGAATGCACATTTTAATGTACTATCTAGCAAAACTACACCCTTTTGCTTGGTGCAATTTTAAAATTTAACATGATTTTTTATATATATATATATATATATAATTATGCAGATGAGAATCCAACATTCAGTCTAGGGCACTGATAAAGGATCTGATCTTCTAGATAGCAATAAAGTATAAAACATTAAATAAAATATTTAACTAAATTAATTTTTTTTATTAAACTAAAGATGGATCATGTTTCCCTTTTTAACTTTCCATCAGAATATAAAAATATTCCAGAAAAATTATCCTCCTTCCCCTCTTTTGAGAAAAATGAATATAAAATGAGGCAGACAGCAACCTGTACATCCCCGATTTGAAACAAACAAGATATTTAATTTTTAATGATATCCCTATAATCCGGTATCTAATTTTAAAACGTCCAAAATCCACCATTTTTATCTGTATGCTATCTTGTCTTATCTATTCGAATATCAGTAAATCATCAGTAATTACATATAAATCAGAATTTGATATAAAAAGAAATTATAATGCTTTTATAAAGAAAAGTTTTAAACATGTATTTAACAATTTTGAAAATAAAGGAAAGGACCATCGACGTACTAAAACTATTTATTTTCAAAAGTAGCTTTTCTAATAACACAATAAGGAGACAGACATGAAAAAAATTTCTGCATGTAAAAAAGGCATATTTTACGACTATTTTGGCATATATTTTGCATGTGTGTTACAATACATTAAAAGGTACAATAAATATTTTTTAATAATATTCCATCAGTTTCATTAGCAAAATGTTGCCTTTTCTTTTAACTAAGAGAAAATATGTAGAACAAGAATACACAAAATCATAAGATTGCGGAAAGCATGCAGTCGCCTCATAACTATGTCGATTTCACTTAAATATAATCGCTATTCCAGTTTTAAGAAACAAATTTTAGCATAATACAGCTTTAGTTTAATAAAAAAATTAAATATCAGAAAATATTTTATTCAATATTTTATATATATATTGCAGATTAAAAGATCCTTAAATAAAGATTTTTTTTGTTTTCCTTTGCGATATTTATAGCCAAAAACATGTTCCACTTTAAAAATACGCAAAACAAATGATTGTTCTTAAATAATTAACTGAGCACAAACCTGTTTGCCATCTATGACTAATCATTCCTGATCAAGCCATCTATGACTAATCATTATTAAGTATGGATATTAAGATTTCGTTTCGTTTGTAGCTTTGCGGTCATTTTGTGACCACTTAAGGCTAATTAGACCTGGACCTACAGTTTAACGTGGATTCCGAACCACTAACAAACATCTATGCCTCCGCTAGGATTCGTACTTGAAGCCTGCGGTACCAAAGGTCAAAGTGCTGGCCAATTGGCTACCAGGCAGCACGAATATCAAGAAGATCAATACGTACAAAAGTTATTAATCAAATAGTTTTAATTTTTATGCCTAGTTTTCACAAAAATCGAACCCAACATGAAATAATAAAAACCACTAAAGCATGCATCAATTGTTTTCAATTATATTTATTATTTAACACACATAATATACAAATATATAAGTTAAACGATTTTCGATCCCCCCCTTTGTATTTGCAACTTTCCCAAGTTAGTGTATTTCTGATGTAAAAGGAACATCTCTTGACAGTTTTGCTGCGATTTAAAAAATCAAACTATTTAAAAAATGTATCAATAAAAAAATTTAAATTTACATTTTGTATCTATCAACTTTATTTCCTGTGCGAATAAGAGATGAAGTTCGAAGTTTTGTTCAACGAATAGTTCAGTACATTTGATTAATTCTATTATAGTTTTACCTCGACCTAAACGTTCTAGATATAAAGAACATCTACGAAGTGTTGCCTTGAACTCGTGTAATGTTTCTTTCTAACGTAAGGTCGGTGAAAAGATTCAAGAACGATCTACGTGAAAGTATTATACTAAAGTATTTCTACATCAGCAGCAACAAATAACAGAGACATGACAATTTAAGACTTAAGTTTCAATTGTTCACAAGTTTATAAAAGGGATGTAGACTTGTGAAGGTCGCGAGCCACAGGTTATACAAAATAATCCCTCGAAATTATGTAACTCATACACATTATATACTTCATTTTTTAATACACAATGAAAAAATAATAATAACGAATTTAATGAACGATATTACATAAAATTAATAAATGTTAATATTTGATTGATTTTTAAAGTAACTACACGCAGAAGTAATTAATCGATTCTGAAGGAATATCCATACAATAAAATGTGTGTTGAATAAATGTGTTCTCAAATATGTGTTGAGATTCAAAGCGTATTTTACAGTATTATCTAGCAAAACTACACCTATTTTGCTTGGTGCAATTTTAAAAAGAAACATGATTTTAATAATACATATCGTCGAAATATATATAAAAAAAATTATGTAGATGAGGATCTAACATTCATGCTAGAGCATTGACAAATTTAATCTTCTATACAGTTATGAAGTATAAAACATTTATATAACAGTAAATATTTTATGCAATCTTAATTTTTTTTTTATTAAACTAAATATGGATCATGTTTTCCTTTAACATGATCCATATTTAAAGGATTTTAATCCATTTTCCTCATCATAATATAAAAATATTCCAGAAAAATTACTCCCTTTGAGAAAAATGAATAAAGTGAGGCAGGCAGCTACCTGTGTAGCCCAGATTTGAAACAAACAAGATATTTAATTTTAAATGGCATGCCTATCTTCCACTATCTATAATTTTAAAATGTCCAAAATCCACCAATCTTATCCATATGCTATGTCTTATCTATGCGAATATCAATAAATCTTCAGAATATCAGTCACCCGATAATTATTCGACCTGAACAAATATTGCATGATGTCAACAAACTTCGATAAACGAATTGAACTGTTGGCATGAAACAAATAGATTTTTTTCTTCCCGTGTGTATCAAATCATAGAAGGAATAAAAAAAAAAATTACTTTATGCAAGACCAATATTTAGATAATATAATATATACACACACATTTGTAAGACCAATCTTTACAAAATTCTTCAGTACATGTGTTTGTCACTAAACTCCTCCTAAACGGCTGGACCGATTTTGACGACATTTTTTGTGTGTTTGACAAAACATGGATAATATTTTTTATGTTATCCCCTTTGTTGCAAGTCACAACCAGATGGTGTTGCACTATCAACTTCTATACCGTTCGACCCATTGCTATGAAAATTGGTAATAATATATATTCGAGGATGGAAAATAGGTCCGCGTTATCCACTTTAGTGTTACTTGCCACCAGATGGTGCTGCAGCATTTCATCTTATATACTGTTCAAACAATATCCATGAAAATTAGTGTGCACATATATTGGAGCATGGAAAATATATTCGCGATATGTAATTTTCTACATAGCATTTCTTTGGCAGGAAAACGTATACCGGATTCTGAGAGTATATTATATACATAATATATTATAAACTTTAAAACACATCACACACACACATAAAGTCTAAATTTTATATAAAACCCCATCGATTTATAATGATTATATTCCACTAAACATCTAAATTTCTTTATTTCCAATGAAATCTTAAGCCTCCGAAACCTTATTTCCATTAGCTGCAAAAAGTCGAACGTTGAAAAAAGAATTCTACCGGTTTTGGAAGAGGGCCAGCCAGCCAGCCCTCGTCACCCTCTTCCGGGTTATCACTGTTTTCACATCCGTAAAGAAAAACATTGAAGTATTGAAGTTTTATAGCTTCATCTATTGTACGATCACTCCCCCAAAATCATATACTATTCACATTTATAAAGTTATACGAGTATTTCTTATTTTTCCTAAAAGATTTGTTATACAGATATCACTTGTGACATGGAGCATGTAAACAATTTTAATTAGTTGGTAAAATTCATAATTAATCATGATCATACACGATTTATTTGACATATGCTGAAAGAAATTTCATTTTATAATAACATACCAATTATAAATTGTACTAAGTCAGAAGACTACAGTGTACCAAACGTCAATTTTAAAAATATGATTGAGAGAAACTTTACGATATATGACGCCTTTTCACGTTATCCATATCAAAAATATTAGGCTTCATGTCAACAATAAGTATTTTCCAATTTCTATACTTATTTAACTTCTTAAATGAGTTATTTCACAGACATGAATGAAAGGGGATAGCAAGATCTAAAAGGCATATTTAATATATGTCATCATTATTAAGATTCCATATTAGTAGTTCTAGTTAATAAGTGAAAGAATTTAAATTATAAATTTAAAATTATATTTCAATTATTAAGTTCAATTGTGAAATTAAAATTATAAGCAAATTGCTGACCATCAAAAACATTGTAATCCCTATGAGCAAAGCGAACAAAAAGGAAAAATTTTCGCTTTGCCCATAGGGATTGGCAATGATGCTTTTAATGGTCAGCAATTTGTTTATAATTTTAAGAAACATCAAATTAATATATTGAAGTTTATATTAATTATCAATATTTCCGTTGAATTTTAATTTGTATTTTCCAAGTTACTTATAAAATATCAATTGTTATATCAAGTTATATAATATTTTTATTACTTTTAATATGTCATTTTTATTTATTTAAAAAAAAATTTTAAGCTGAAAATTTAGAATTATATCGATAATCTAGCTTTGTGAATAAAAAGTTGTCAAACTGTAAAATTATTCTTGTTTTAACATTAAGCTTTTTTGACGAATAATCAGATTTCTAATAATTATTTTTAAAAAGATAATTTCCAAATCAATCAAAATATTTTCATTGCGTCTTTGAATCGAGACATACTCTAATTTTTCATAAACGAGTACAAATTAATTAGCAACTACTCCATATGCACATTGAAAACAAATTTAACAATCAAAAATTTCTCATTTTATTTTTTTATTCAAGATTTTTAAGGATAACTTAATACATTATTTTTATTTATTTAAAAAAATAAATAAAAATAAAATTTGAAAATTTTGAATTTAATCAAAAAGTTATCAAATTTTTCTAATGCAACCAAACTGACGTTGCCTCCCAATGCAACCAAGCTGATGCAAGCTGACGTTGCCTCCCAAACTGACGTTGCCTCCCTGCCCAGCTGACGTTGCCTCCCAATGCAAACAAACTGACGTTGCCTCCCAATGCACACAAACTGACGTTGCCTCCCAATGCACACAAGCTGACGTTGCCTCCCAATGCACACAAGCTGACGTTGCCTCCCAATGCACACAAACAATGACGTTGCCTCCCAATGCACACAAACGTTGCCTCCCAATGTTGCCTCCCAATGCACACAAGCTGACAAGCTGACGTTGCCTCCCAATGCACACAAGCTGACGTTGCCTCCCAATGCACACAAACTGATGTTGCCTCCCAATGCACACAAGCTGACAAGCTGACGTTGCCTCCCAATGCACACAAGCTGACGTTGCCTCCCAATGCACACAAGCTGACGTTGCCTCCCAATGCACACAAACTGATGTTGCCTCCCAATGCACACAAGCTGATGTTGCCTCCCAATGCACACAAACTGATGTTGCCTCCCAATGCACACAAACTGATGTTGCCTCCCAATGCACACAAACTGATGTTGCCTCCCAATGCAAACAAACCAATATGGATTTTTTTTTTAAAAATTAAGAGTAGTTTAAGATTGTCAATGTAGTAATACGAAGTTTTGTAATAATATTACGATCTTACTGTTTTTCGCAAGATAAACGCCGTTTTAAATGCTTCTGTCATCTTTCGCTAAAACAAAACACTTGTCAGACTTTTTTTTTTTTTTTTTTTTTGAAACTTCCTTATTTATTTAACAGGAAACTTTAAAGGGCATGAACAGAATAAAAATAAAACTTCAAATGATCAGCGCTACTTTTCAAATACAAGGTTAGTTAAAATGCTTTTGAGATAACAATGAAGTGAAATGCTTCCTCGTATTTGACACACTGTAACGAAAGAAAGATGCTTTAAAGATCGTCCTAGTTTATTAAGAATTTTTACACTTAATTCATATGCAACGAGGAAAATGAATTATAATATTTCTTAAGATTGTAGTAGGATAAAAATAAAATACGTCATTAAAATAATAAAAAAAATGATTTCCGTCATTACTTTTAGAATAAGGAACTGCAAATGCATTGTATATACGTGTTGGGTTTTTTTTTTCCCCCAATCGATTGAATATTTTATACATAACAGTGTTTGTTGATTTGCAGGTTAAAAATATTAAACATGATGAATAAAGAATCAATATAAATTTAAAAAAATAATAATTTGACATTTGCCAAATCAATAAGATCCCAGAAATATTTTTAATAATTTAAAGTTTGAGATTTAGAATACAGATTTAAGCCCTTTTTTATGGATATATTGATACTCAAATATAATTCGAATGTGGTCCAACGTTCTGTCTTTTTCAAATAATAAGATTACATAATCGCAGAATATTTTTTAATACTTATAAATAGTATATTCTTTTTCAAAATAGTAAGAATATATAACCGCAATTTAATAATTTTTTTTTATTTGATTACATTTTATTCATATTAACAACAATTCAGTGGGACAAAAAATAAATAAAATAAAACCACACACACACGATGAAAACATTTCATCCTTCATTGAAGAGCATGATAGTTTTTGCATATCAAACATGTAAAAACTGCAAAGTATGTATAGCAAGCTAGTTCGTTTTACACAATTTGTGCTATGAAAGAGGACATTTAAGTTCGTTTTCAAGCAATGATCGTCTATAAAACAATGTTAAAGTCTAGACAAATGCATACCTGAAAAGGTAAAAACAGCAGAATATTTCTAATCAACATTAAAATTCATACATATCATCCATTCACTTTTAGAATACTATGACCTCTTCAGAATATTTAAAACAGAAAAAGTCTTTTAAAGAGAATCATGTAAATCACGCTTGTAGAAAATTCCATTACACTGTTTCGAAAGCGAAAGAGAGGTTCCTTGGGGCTGTTCATATAATTAACCCCGACTCAAAAGCATGGAGGAATGAATGGAGGCCGCAGGAAGAGCAGGAAAGGAACCAGTTTGAGGTGCGCAGAGAACTGTGACTTCAGAAGTGAAGCAGAACGACCAGGAAATCTTCCATTCATTTTGTGCATCTTTCGCACTGCTGGAGAAGGTTGCCTCTGCACAATAATATGATTAAGATAATTTAGTTGCCTTTTCCAGGGTTCCTGACATATATTTACGTCCATTTTTTTTCCACTTTTAATTAAAATTTTAAAAATATCAGCCAGGACAACTATTATCCGCAAAAATCAAAAACAAAAGCCTACAAAATCTCAGTACTAACACTATTTTATTACACATAATATCACTTTGCTAATATTCGACTACAAAAAAGACACGATTTCATAAAAGAACTCGATACCAAAACTATTCATGGTAAAAAAAAAATAATTAAAAAAAACCCGCTATACGTTGAAAGTATAAAATCGGTTTTTTTTTTTTTTTTTTTTTTTAAAGGGAAAAAAACAAACAAACAAATTATAATCTTTATAAAAAGAGCATTAACAAAATCTTAACTCTTACTTCACGAAAATTAAACATTAAAATAGTTTTATTCAGAAAAAAATGCCAATAATCATGGCATAAGAATTTAAAAAATATATCCAATGGCTTATTATCTCACTTGCGCATATATTCAAGTTCAATCAGATTTTTTTTTTTTTTTTGTCCATCATTCCAAGAAATGACGATTTTTTTATATTGAGTTGAATATGCTTTCAAATAAACCGAATGTGTACAAATTTTATTTCACTTATTGTTCACAAGTAAATTAGACGTCAATCTACATAAACGATTGTAAACAGTTTAAACATTTTCATTCAGGAACTAAATAATGTAAAAACATTCCTCAAATTAAATTAGAGTTAGTTATTTAAACGAAATATATGTAAAAAGGTGTGATTAAAAAATAACAAATCAGGAAATTAACAAATTTTTATCATTAACAATACAATAGAAGTTCTCAAACTTTTAACTTAGAATAACTTAAACTTTTAAGGCACTACCTTCTTTTAGCAAGAGATAATCCCTACATTTTTATTTATAACTAAAACTACACTGTAATTTTCTAGTGATCAAAATTATATTTCTGTAAAAAATATTCTGCCTTTACTTTTGATTTCATAACAGCCATAGCAGAAAAACACATTTGAATGAACATTACTATATTCTTTGATTTAAAATCAGCAACAAATACTTTCAATTCACATTAAATTGCTGGCAAAAATAAATTTAATTATCATTTAACAATCCACATTGTCAGAAACAAATACTTTTTACTTTTAACCACGAAGAGAATACTTATCAATTTTATTTTTTTAATTCGTGATAATTAAAAAATTGTGTACAACGTATACGTATGTATATAAATGATTGTTTTATTAAGACAAGCTTGATATAATATGATATAATATTCTGCTATTACTTTTGATTTCATAACAGCCATAGCAGAAAAGCACATTTGAATGAATATATTATATTATTTTTGATTTACAACCGGTAATTCTTTAAACTTACTTTTTAATGTATACTTGGATCAATGAGTTATTTATAACAAGAATACTTTCAATTGACATTACATCACTGTCTGAAAGAAAACCCAATTGTTATTTAACAATCCACATTGTTTCTGACACATACTTTTAACCATGAAGAGAATACTTATCAGTAATTTTTTTTAATTCGTGATAATTAAAAAAATTGCGTGCAATGTATACGTCTGTACATAAATGATTGTTTTATCGAGACAAGCTTGACAAGTTGATACACAATTAATAAAAAAGAAGGCCCATGAATTAAATAAGAAAATATAGACCGTGATCCACTAATGAAAGTCATTTGTCGACCAGTTGCGATTAGAACAGGTTCTATAATGCGCCGAAAGGAGTGACCAAGAGCGTTAAGAGTCCTTTTGACACAAGTAAGACAGCGCAAACGTATTTACTATATTTCGCAATGTTGCTTCAACAAACACTAGCAATAAAGACATGGCCTTCATTTAGAACAGCATATGCAGAGGAAAATTATGACGTTGGTAAAATAGTAGCAAGGATCATTTTTTGAAGGTCCAATACCTACTTACTGTAGTCAATAGAAAAATGTTTGCAGCACAAGGAATGCATAAAACTTGTTCATCGATTGCAAGGGTTCTCTGTAATGGTTACTTGCTGCGTTGACCCCATGTAATGCACGTATAATAGAAAAATGGTTAAAAACAGGCAGTTAAAGGGAAAATAGCAAAATAGTTTCTCCATATTTGCATTTCAGACCTTAATATGCCAATGAAATAAATATACGATTGAAAAAGAAATTATTTACACATTGCTATATTCATATTCCTTTCATACTTCATTTTAATTCAAATTTTAAAAATTAAGATTGATATTTTCTCAATAAACATTGTTAAATGTGTTTGTTGTGTCTAAACATCAGTGTATTTCACCGCGAGACGGGAATGCCATGGGATGGAGATAAAAGTCAGCTTCTTTTGTGATGGAGCACCAGTAGGTAGAAGTCTGACTTGGCTCCGTGTCGCTGAATGAGGGTAGCGCCTTCTGGAGTTTTTTTACCCGCATTTGCGTATTGTACGAGGGTACCAGGCACCAGGTAGTCTGACTAACGAGGCTAAAGAACATCCCAAACGCCATTGAATCTAAACCAAACCTCAATTTTTGGTTTGACTGAGTTGAAATTTTAGACACCGGTCTACAACAAAGCCGCCAGCGGATTGAACCTCAGTCTTAATACTCACCAGCGAAGCACGTTGCAACTGAGCCCCGAGTCGGGCATTGTTAAATGTATAATTAATATTTTTCCGATCAAAAGGAAAAAATTTCACAATGCTATTTTTTTTTTTTTTTTTTTAATTCAATTCGGACAATTCTTGGAACATTTTATATAAAGCATACATAAAAAATCGAAAATATTTTTAAGAATATATCATTTATTCTTGATGCCTATTTTATCTGCCCCAAACTGATTTTACTCGACAGAACAAAATTTGTCTTAATAGATTTCTGTCGTTTCGCATGCTTGTTGCCATTCAACCAACATGCAAACAGGCGATTTCTGCGTAAATTTTCAAAGAAAATTTGCTAGGAATTTTTGAACGGAAAAAATACAGGCAAAAAAATTCTACAATAATGAAACTACAAATAATTATTTCCTTGTAGAAGACTATCAAATCTTAAGAGAAATGATAAGAAAATGAAGAAAAAGAATTTAAATAATTAGAATTAGCTACCGAAGTTTTATAAACATATACTTTAACTTTATAAACATCAAGGACTTCAAAACAATTCAAAAAGTATGAAATTTGATTGCTTTGCCAAAGTTGATAATCATTGCGAAATATGTTTATTTGAAAGAAGAATTCTTTTGCATTTAATTTTATAAATTGAAAGAACTTGCGTTAGTTTATAAACAGGATAAATATCACAAAAATACTTGCACAACTGAAATAAGAGTTCCGTAAAATTTCGCTTTTAATGATTACATAGCCTTTTGCTTCTCTTCTGTAAAATTAGACATTTTCGACCAACTATGCTTTTTTTTCAACTAAGGGATGTGACAAAAGTTTAATTTAGTCCAAACTACACTATGGTCAACGTTATCCAAACTACACAATGGTCAACGTTATCCAAACTACACTATGGTCAACGTTATCCAAACTACACTATGGTCAACGTTATCCAAACTACACTATGGTCAACGTTATCCAAACTACACTATGGTCAACGTTATCGAAACTACACTATGGTCAACGTTATCCAAACTACACTATGGTCAACGTTATCCAAACTACACTATGGTCAACGTTATCCAAACTACACTATGGTCAACATTATCCAAACTACACTATGGTCAACATTATCCAAACTACACTATGGTCAACATTATCCAAATTACACTATAGTTAACATTTATGATAATGGACTAGGAGTAACAAGATGTACAGCGTTGGGTATCCGAACTGGAGAGTTTGATTTGAAGCTAGATAAACAAAGTTGCGCCGGAAATTTAGTGTTTATGCGTGGAATAGAAATGATAAATCTATATGCCGGAGAATCTTTCCCGTTGGGCTCGAAGAGGAAGTTGCAAATCTCTCATATGCCGCCATAAGATATTAGTTTCAACTGTTAGCACAATTTAGATAGAGAGCAAGTTGTTCCCTAGGTAACATCAAATCTTCTACATATTTACCAATTTACTGATAAATGCCTTCAGGTCAAAGGGTCGATATTTGAAAACATTTTTAATATTAAAATTTAAGGAATTTCAGGCGTACAAAACTTTTGATAGGAGTTTAAACACAAAATTAAGAATGAAATTTTAAAATATTTAACTCCATACGTGCTAACAAATTAATTTATAAATATCAATATAAATTATAAATTTATATTGATATTTATAAATTAATTTGTAATACTTTAATTAGCAGTAACTTTACGAAAATATTAAAACAGAAATACAAACCTCTCCATTCAGGTTGGATAGTTATAGATACTTACAAACTCCCTATATCCCCAATTCAATAGACTTCATTGGAAAATTGAATCATCTATATTTTATTTTAATTTTTAAAATGTCTAATCTTCTCTCAGAGGAGGCAATTTGAAAACGATGCTAACATCTTCTGATTATGGTCTCCCCCTCCTTTATCCCCTGTGGTTTTTGGTATTTAAAACTAGCACTGGTTAATGGCTCATAAATGGAACCTGATTATTACAACAAAGCAAATATCGTAATAAATCTACAATACAATTATATAGAATGAATCAATAATCTCCTTTGCTATAATAAATTATTTACATTAAACATTACTAATACAATTCAAAGTATAGATATAACAAAAAAAAAACTATTATAAATGTTTTTTGTAAAATACATGATTTTTTATCTGATACTTTCTTTTCTATAAACTATATTATAATAAAGCAGTAGTACATAGCATATATTCACGTGTAGCATATATTCACTGTAACCTTACCGTGAGCCGTACTAAAAACCAGGAAATGTATATATAGATATTTGTTTCGATTTTTGTACTAGCCAAACGCTAAAGTAATTAGTCAAATGGATTTTATGTAATGATTTTTTTTATATATTCATACTTAAATAGCTTATTCACTCAAACAGGCTTGTACATTTTAATGCAATATGTAAAAAGACAACAATTTTGTCTATCGCAATTTTTTAAATGGAACGCGTTTTTACCAATAAATATCGTACATAAAAAAAAATTAATGGATAATGATCTTGCAAAAGGGCTAGCACGTTATTGTTAAAGAAACCAATTATCTAGTCTGCAATAAAATAGAAATCACTTTTTTTACATTTAAACATTTACTCATTTATTTAAATAAAGTTGAGTCATGTTTTCTCTTTTAAAGTTCCATAAAAAAATGCAGTTATATATATATATTAAGTAAAATAGATATGTGAAGTGAGTGACATGCAATCCGGGATCTATTCATCTCTTTACTAAAGTAATAGAAAACCATTTCTTTCCTCCATTACCAAACAGTAATGTCATTCGTAAAGAAAAATTTGATGCTTGTTAAATTTTAAGGCACTATAAACCGAAGAAATGCATCCAAATAATAGAGAATTATTGTATGTCTCCATACATTTTTAATAAAAATGTGCTATCATTTTTACTAAGTCGAAATGAAACACATAGCGTCATGATTCGTTGCATGATGAAACGTATAGCATCATGATTCGTTACATGATGAAACGCATAGTATCATGACGCATTTAACAATGCGTCAAAACTAAATTAATATTTTATTACATGACATGGAGTTAGTAAAAAAAGAAAAGCAATTTTTAAATATTTCCTTTTTTCAATAATGTGGGGAAAACTTGAATCCATTACGAATAAAACGATTGCATCATCCAAAATTATTCAATTAGCAGGTTTCACCTGCTAATTGAATAATTTTGGCGACACAGAAGGATTATAAGATAAATTCTTCGAATCGAATCCCATCCTACTGCGTGTTATTTGAGGACACTGAATCATCCAGAATATTAAACACCCAAAGATTTCAACATCATGAAAATAAAGGCAAAACGCAGAAAAGGTCAATATTTAATCTAGAAAATGAACTCATCTAAATTGATTAAAGAGTATTCTTGCATTCTTCAAATAGGACAATAATTGAAATAAATATAAAGGGAACGCAATCTATTCTTTACTAATACCATTTGACCGGGCTATCTCAACATTATGTACAAAAAGACAAGCTGAAATATGTGATGTTTTTAAAGACTCGTGATCCCCAGGACGATTTGATTATAATCAGGCCATGATTACGATGTATTTTTTATATACTAATACCATTTACTCATTTTTGTCAAAGTAACTATTTTTTTTTTTAATAAATTTTTAAACATTGAAAGATGGCAGCTGGTGAAGATATTTTTTAAGGAGTTTACAATGCTGTTCAGAAAAACAAATCTGCAATGGCAAAATTAAATTGCATCACTACTGATGGTGGCAAAAATAAAAGTGCCGTAGAAAATGAAAGTACATTGCACTATTCATCAACTGTCTTGTCCGGAACATACTTGAATATGTCAATAGTTTTAAAACCAGTCACGTCAGCTGTTGATTATACCCGATCACATGCGCTCAGTCGTCGTCCATGCCGTGAGTTTATTGATGTGATTAAGGAAAATGGAATGACCGACCATTATCATATCTGAATAATTTAGCTTAGCCGTGGAAAAATTCTAACTCGATTTTTTGAGCTCGGAGCAATAATTTAAATTTTATTGAGTGAAACGAATCGTCCTTTGGCTGAGTTACAAAAAATGAGTTGTTATGGAGTTTATTTTATACAGATTTAACTAAACATATGAATGACCTTACTTTAAAATTACAAAGAGCAAAACCATCTTCTGCCTGGATTTATGCATTCATATTAAATCCTTTCCACAAAAAGATTTTTCCTTTCAATCCCGATTGAACAAAAACAAAATGTTCATACATGTTTTGATACATGCAAAAATTCAGTCAGCAAACCGAAATTCCATTTCCTGCAGGTTTTGCAATTGAAGCTTTTGGTGCTTTAAAAACAAATTTAAATTCTCGGGTTTTTTTTTTTTTACAAAATTTACAATGTAAATAAGCTGGCCGAATTGATGGTGCTTGCTGGCCATAAATTGGAAATTCATGTTCAACATTGTGGAAAACCGAAGAAATATTCCAACAAAGTTGCTTGTGACCGGCGAATTTTCCCCCACAAGAAAATTATGCAAAAATGGCTTATTTTACGAGTCTGTGGATATGGATGAAATGTACTGATGCCAGAACCAAAGAATATTTAATAGTGAAACTCGAGATAAGATTTTTAATAAAGATTCTTAATTCCTTTTCGATATTTAAGATAATTTTCTCAAAAAGGTTATGGCTAGGATATATAAAACTCCTAAATACGAAAATGTCAGTGATAAAAATAATGACAGTAATGTCATGCCGTTAAATTTTTTTTTTTTTTTAAATTATAAGTGAAAGATAATTTTTAAATTCTTTTACACAAATTAATGCGAACAATAAAGCCTTTTAAAAATATGGCAATTTTCTCGAAAACTATATGGTCAGAATAATTTGGTTTGGTTTGTTGCTCATTATCTTGTGCACACGAGGGCTAAACAGACCAGAACCTGCAGTTTAAAATGGATTCCGAACCACTTACAAACATCCATGCCACAGCCAGGACACGAACCCGAAGCCTGTGCTACCGAGCGCTAGTCACTCGGCCATCAGGCCTCTAGTATATAAATATCCTGGTTCCCCAAGGTAATGAACCTGGGAGCTTTCACGTGTGAAGTGACGTGATAACCACTAAACTACGGAACCCACAAATATAATGCCATTATATATTTGAATCTAAACATTTCTAATTTCCAATCCAAAACATTTTTCCAATCAAGGGCTGCACCACTGATACACATTTAGCACTACCCAGGGGGCATGTGTAGCTTGAAGATATGCTACTGACGCGAGTAACACTATCCCCACAACGCTTTATGATCCTATTAGACCGAGACCTACGGTTTAAAGTGGATTTCGAACCACTACACAAACATCCATTTCACCGCCAGACTCGAACCCGAAACCTGTGGAACCAAGCGCCTAGCCACTCGGCCATCAGGCCCCCAGGATAATTTGAAATGCCTACAAAATAAAATGTCAATAACGAAGAAAATAATATCATGCAGTTAATTTTTTTTTTTTTTTTTAATTATAAGTGAAAAATAATTTTTTAAATAAATTCAACAAAAGATTTTACAACTTCTTTGAAGACTGCAAAAGTTTCCTAAAATCTCCCCAACTAAATATAACAGTGATTTATTTAAATCAACAAAACGCTCGTATTCAATAAATTCGAGGATTAGGGAGATAAAAACAGAGATCTTCAATTTTACGTAAGGTGAAAAATTGCAAATAAGATATGCAATATAAAAGTATATTTACACATCTACTTTGCATTTTTATGTTATTAAGCAAAACTTAATAAAATCAAACATTAAGTCTTCGCTGTTCTTTGAAATATTTTACAGCTTTGTGAAATTAATTTAATCACTAAATATCACAACGTCTGCATAAACTTTCGATCGAATAAAATTTTAATTTGAATCGTGACTTAGCAATATAGAAACGTTAAGTCATGTAAAGACAGATGTCAATCTTCTTACTCTGATAGAAATCTTTTCCTTTAAACTTTGAGAAAGCTAGTTTTATAATAGCTAGAAATAAAGATAGAAAATTACTTCAACTACTTTGCTTTGTAATTTGTTAACAAAGGATCTAACAAAACGTTTTCAACTGAGAATAGTTACTTATCTAAAGAATCCACGAGTTGTTTTAAGCGAGAAACGACGAATACTTTTGAAAACATGTTGTGGTTGTTTCTTATTCCACTTGGTAGACATTTAGCCAAGCCCACGAATCCATATGGACTCATGGTGGAAGGGAAAGGAGGCAGCTTCTGTTGTGATGGAGCACCCGTTGGTAGGTTTGGTTTGTCGCTCGACGATCATTTTGCTTCTAATCGGAAAGAAATAGAACCAGGACCTACAGAAATAACGAGGAACGGAAATGGGCTAAAGGTTTTGGTTTGTCGCTCGACGATTAGACCAGGACCAGTTTAACGAAAACATCCATGCCACCCCCGGGGTTCGAACCTGAAGCCTTTGGTACCATGACCAGAATGCTAGCCAATTGGCCACCAGGCCACACACCCGTAAGCAGAGGTCCGACTTGACTCCGTTCACATCAGTCACATGAGACCGGAACCTACGGTTTAAAGTGGATTCCGAAACACTAAAAAGCATGGCACCGCCGGGACTCGAACTCGAAAACTGTGGCACCGAGGGCCAGATACTCGGCCATTCAAGCCAAATTTTGAAAACATAAAGAAAAGCTATTAACAAAAATGGAATAAATGGCAAAATCCTGCTCCACGCCGAATTGAGCTTAAGTTATTTACATTAGTTCATATTGTTAAGCAACCATTAAATCTTTATATAAAATTTAATATAAATATTATCTAAACATGAAATTATTAAACACTATGCAGGAATTTAGTCATTCATTATCGATTATAGCAATAAAGTCTTCAATATTATGGAATACTAAATAAATATCGTTCGATTCAATTATATATGTAAAGTGTGAAGGAATTCTAAAATCTTTTTTTCGTTCATGTAAGAAGTAGCTATAAAACAAGTAGTTTCAGGTCAACTTGTTGCCATCCGCCGTAAAGTATCCCCCCCCATTAAAAATTGAATTTCATAAACCAAATTTCATGTAAAATAACAATAAAAATATACAAAACATTAAAAATTATACTACACCGAATATGAAAAGTTATACGCAATATGATTTAAGCCCACCCAAATTATTGAAAATTGTTTTTCAATTAAAGAAATTGTGAAAGGGGGAAATAGGGTTAATTATGATAGGTCCAAGTTATGTAAATTATTTATTGTATTTTTAGATGCATATGACAAACATTAAAAGTTAATAACAAAATAAAAAAAGTGTCAACACAGGACAATTCTTAGCCCCCTACTATTTGTTCTAAAGAGGGCGCTGCTGATGCCCTGCAGTAGTTGTTGCCAGATTTAAAAAAGAGACTGTTATAAATATACATTTCTCAAATTTTTACTAGACTTAGTTGTTTCTCTTGCAAACAAACAAAAACAAAAAAAAGGCACATAAATTATAGCGTTTTACATGAGCTACATCTTTTCATCTACTATAAAAATGAGCTACATCTTTTCTTAACATTATTTAAAAATAACATTAATTAAATGTAAATTTTAATTACAACATTAAACACAAGATAGATTACTGAAAATTAAAGTCAGTTTATCTATTTCAATCTTGAATATATGAAAGTTTCTATTAGGCTAGTAAATAAAATTTAAAAAAATTACAGAACAATAGATTGTGCAGATAATACGTGCACGTGACACAGTGATACATTCAAGTAGATGTTAAAATAAGCGCGTGAAATATTTTATGCGTCATCTTTATAAGTGCAGAGAAAATAAACATAAAATCACTATTAAAAATGTCAACATAGAAGGAAGTAGAATTTAGTAATAAAACATACCTTAAACAAATTATCAAAACACGTGAAAGACATAAATTAGTAAAATACTAGCCATTAAATCCTGTAAGCTATTCCAGACAGCTGTTTGAAACTATGTAAAATTATCTTAACACACTGCAGTCAGGTCGCAAGAATTCATATTTTAACGAAATAATGAATAATCGAACGGTGGCATCGCCCCCACCCAAAGATACAACGATCCTTCGATTTTTATCACATTTTCTATTAACCTGATCGCATGTCTTCTCACACATGGCGACATATGCTCATACTTAACTCTGCTCGATTACAGGGCATTGATAAAGTTAAAGTGAATAGCACAAAATGGAATTTGAATGCAAATTATGCTATAGAATTGGATTATCTCCTTTTTTTTTTAATACTATTTAGATGTTCAACTCTAAAGCTCTGGACCTATGCCTATTCATTCAATGCCCGCCAAAATTTAATCATTTACATGCTGGATCGAAAGATATTTGCCTAAGCAGTTTTGTTGCAATCAAGTAATTATGTCGCTGGTATTTATTGTTGATAATTATCATTAAAAACCTGGATTCAGTAGTGTGTTTTAAGTAGACTAGCTCATTTTAGATACATTATTTAGCGAAACTCACATCCATAAAGTTGGTTGAGCACAATAAATTTGTAACAATAAATACAGTACAAATGGGGAAAAAACATAGAATAGGATTTGGGATTATGGCTAACAAACAGTCAAAACCGTGGAAATGGAAAAAAACAAAGGAGAGCGCTAGCCATTTCTGGCCATTCTTCGGTTCTGAGATGCCTTTTTTTTTTTTGTGGGGACACTAATCTTTAATCAGAATTGGCTCCAGTTCAGCATGATTTCTCAATCAGTGATTTCGGTAAACAAGAGGTTGTTTTGTTTTGTTTTTTTTTTACAATATGTTTACAGCCATTCCTAATTGTATGAATTTAAAAACTTTTTTAAAGTCTTTTATTTTATTTACTTTTTATAAATAGTATTTTTAATCTTTTTTTTTGGACCCTAAAAAATTTTTTAGAAACATTTATCTTTAATTCTACTAACAATAATTAAGCAGCCATTAAAATTCCAAGCATATTTATTAATTAAGATGAGGAGGTTTAAGGGTATTTCCGCCTGTCGGTACTCCCGATAAATCGGTACGCCAGTTGGTCTTGCCGCCCATCTGCACCGAATAATAAATTTCACCATCATATTGGGAACCACTCACAAATATCTATGCCACCGCCAGGATTCAAACCTGAAGTCTGTGATATCGAAGTCCGGAGAGTAGCCTATTTGCCATCAGGCCACGTACGATAATGGAAGCTTTAGATCTGTTTGCAACAAATTGGCTTCATGGATCGAGATTTTCAAACTCTCAAATAAAAATTTATTAGACGTCTAACACATGAATATTGCCATATATATTTTCGCCAATTATTTGTTCGCTAATTTTGTGATAAAATGCGAAATTTTCTGTACTTTATTATCATAACTGCCTACAAATTCCTTATTTAATGTAATTAAAAAAACTTTTCCATCAATTGTTTTTTTTTTAATGTCCTATTTAATTAGTTTCGTTTTATGTATTAAAAATATCATTCAGATCAAAAGGTGTTTGTGGCCTATTTATTAGCACACCGTAGACTGAAAAGGTTTAACAATCACAACTTTAATACTTTAATATTTAGAAGATTTAAACATAATGGTCCGTGATGAAATAAATTTATAAATAGAACTTTAATGTCTGCATAAATGCGGTGATCACGTGATGCAATAATTGCATCGAAATTCCTTTATTAAAATAACATGACTCATTTCCAGTTAAAAATACATCATTTCCTAAAAGCTTAGTTTTAAATTAAAGCTGTTCCTTTTTTTTTTACACAATTATTGACATAACTCAGTGCATAGCATTTAATGAATAAGTTAAGTGTCAAGCATTACCTTTTGCATATAATGCTTATATTTAAGAAAAGCATGCGCGCTATGTACTTGGAAATACATATTCATGGCAAATATTGATTTGTTTATATAAAAATTCTATAATTTCGATGTAAAAAAAACCATTGTAATTTTATTCTTTATTTCTACATTAAGTTAAAGTGTCTTGGAATTATTTTTTTTATTGCGAATTTTTCCCCATACTAAAAAAGTTCAGCAAGTAAAAAATTCAATATGTTTATATATCAAAAAATATGACTAGATTATTTGTGAAAAATTTTCCAGATTATTAAAATTCCAAAATGATTCAAAAAATTTTTTTTTTTTCTTTAAGACAAATGCTATATTAAAAAAAAATGAATTTTTTATCATTGTAACCGTACTCCCTCCTACGCACTACAAGAGCGCCCTCAGTGGCGTTCAGGAGAAATGAACAGTAGGCATCGAGACTCTCACCCGAGAGGACGTACAGCGCAACCGGCACTGCCCTGAACTAAAACTGAGAAACGTTTAATTTACAGTCCTTCAGCTCGGGAGAAAATATATTTAGCACAACCCTGCGAATAAATTGACCCATAAACTTATAGGAAGTATATTTCCTTAGGTATTTTTATTTTTGGTTTATATGAGGAATCCTTCCATGAATGTTTAATTATATGTCTTTAAAGTGTTAATTATTGTATGTGTGTCATGTTTGTGCGCGTTTAAATAAAACTGTATTCTCAAACCTATGTCTCAAGTCTCAACCCAACCACGCCAAATTACAAACAAACGGATAACACTACACCATGATTAACAAAAACTATATGTTTTAAAATCACAATGTAAATGTTAGTCGAAAGTTTCTTAAATTCTTTCGATTAAAGACGATATCAAATCTATTCCCACTGTCTACAAATTTCTTCTAAATATCAAACTAATCTTTTTTTTATGGTCCAGAACCTTGATATTATTTTATATAATAAAGAGAAACAGGAAGGGGAAAATAGACAAATGGTAATTTAGACACCACAATTGAATTTCATGATGCAGTGGGGGTGGGGGGAATGACACCCAACATATAATAAACAATACTGGTCGAGATCTCTCTCAAACAATTTCATTGTTTGGCAATTTCAAGAAGATATTTCATTATAACTTGATTAATGAGATTATAGCACAATAGTATCGATTTAATCTCGAATATTGTATATAAATTAGGACTTCCTCATCACATTTCTAACACAATCAATTTCTGTATCAAATTTTTAATGAAATAAGTTGTCATTGCGTCATAGAATAGTCACAGATAGAATTCGCGTCATAGGAAAATTATACACCAATTTTTTCCCGATGCAAATTTGTTTTTAATAATACAATGTTGCAGACCTTAACATCTATATTTCTCAAAGCTGGCTTCCGTGCGTGAGTGCGTGTAAAATTTGCTCGTGCCTTCTCTTGTGCACGATTTCAATTTACATCCAAATTCGTCCATAATTGGCAGGAGATTGGAATTTTGATCAATATTCGTTAAAAAAATTATTCAATTTGGGATAAATTAGGTTTTACGCCAATTTGGTGATTTTTCGTGGTTAGCGAATGTCTTATGGTTGAAGTTATTTTTTACGCCGAGTTTCCAACTCTTTTCTTACAGGAATTCTTCACTGTTCGTCACCAGATGATCGAAATTTGATAGCTATAAGGGGCCTAAACCTATCCCAGCATGAGAATGGGAGAAAGTTCAATGAACATCACACTAGTTTTTATTGTTGAATTTGCAATGCCGTCTAAGAAAAGAAAACTATTCAATCAGACTAGAATTGACTCTAAACGAAGAGCAGCAAGTAGAATTTTAGAAAATGTGGAGATATTAGGTTCATTCCGATTTTCTGATGTCAAGAATGATCAATGCTAGAACTGTTAAAGGCAGCATCTTTTGCTTTCTTCCGACACCAACTTAAATAAAAAAATAATAAGCTTTATTTTCTGAATCCGTGCAACGCCGGCTTACATGTGCTACTTTATATACGACTAAATAAGAAAATAATTCTTGCCCAAAACTAGAAGTTCAGTTAAAAATATATGGCTAATCCGTCTTAAAGATTCAAGATAGAATTGAATTAGTGGAAAATAAATGACTAACACCAGATAATTCAAAAATGATAGCCTAAAAGAGGAATATTTTGAATAACTTTTACAGTTGGATTATCTAAGTCAAGAACATAGTTGTTGCGCATATATATGCACAATTACATGCAAATTAGCAAGCAAACATAAGTTAGTTTAAGAATGGGGTTTTTAATATGTTTAATACATTTCATGCAATACGTCGTGCAGATAAAATCGTTCTTCAGTGGGTGCATGGACATTGTGGTCTTTGGGTCAATGAACAAGCGAACTTCCTTGCAAAAAAGCTGCCAGTTTACTAGAACATCCTAATATAGCCATTCCTCATTGGAGATTTAAACTGTTTTTAAAACATTTATTTACATCTAATTTCTTGAGAGGATCTTCAGACTCGTACAACCCTAAAAAATTGGAGTAGGGTAAGCCCTTTCTGATAAATCATGACGCAAAGCAGTGGGCGGCCTTTTAGCCTGTCTACGGGAACACGATTGCCTTGCAGCCCATCTGCCTCACATAAGCATTTCAACGATCCTATTTGCCCACTTTGTGATTCTGGAGAAGTATTGGACAGGGATTATCTGCTCAAATGTGGGGTTCTTCGTAGACGTACAGAGTCGTCGAGATATTGGGAAACAAGTTCGCTCATTAGGCAATGACTCCATTCTTTTTATTCTTAGTTTTTGATAGTTCTATTGTTCTATGTAACTTTTGCCATTGGAAATAAAAATAAAAAAATTTATAAGTTTCGCTGAGAAATAAAGAAAGGAAAACTATTCATAGAGTGCAACCGACTTTAGATTGACTTCTTACAAATATTACGCTTAGTATAAATTACACACAAATTCCTAAATTCATATATCTATAATTGTTACTCACAATTATTTTATGTAAGTACCACAAACTACATATCAAAATGATATGTTCACACAAGGATTCGTTAGCAAATATTATTTTAATAGAATATTTTCTAAGTGAAAAATTATGCAACGGATTTTTTTTTTTTTTTTTTTCCCCATGGGCATTAAAATATTTTATTGGCCTATGCAAAATCACACAAATTCTTCGTCATGTAGCTTTATGGGCATCACGAACCTCACGCCAAGACAATACGTTCACACATGCTAAAAATAAGAATCGTACAAAAAATTATCCATAAAAGCATAAATAACTTCACTTTCGTGTTCCTCTATAACAATATATCAACTTAAATATTTACTTATGAAGCCTTTAAATGTGTTTATTAAGGGGACTAACCATATATAGAGCCATTTTTTTAACTTCCTTTTTGGATGGGGTAAAAAATTATAAATAACTTAAGTTAACATTTTTAATAAGTTGTGAGAAAACTTGGAAGAATAAATAAGCAGCATTTACAAGAAAGAAATGTTAAAATGAAAACATTTTTTTCCCCTTTAATTTCTTCTGTTACACATAAGTATATATTATTGCTGATATAAAATGAATCATTATGGTTATCCTAGCTGAGTTATAAAAAGCCAAGGAGGATAAATTTCAATGCAATATACGGAAAATAAAATATAAAGATCACGCACATCATACTATAAATATTATTAATAGTAACTAAATTTTTTTAAGATTCATCTAATTCTACACATAGTTTTACACATTTAAGGAAAATTGTAATCATTAGTTGTTTTTTTTTTACAAGCAGGAAAAATCAATCTAAAGGAAAAAAGTTTTATTGCACATTCTGGAGTATGACCTTGAATATCATTGCTTTGGATGTACGTAAAAAACCAATTTGAAACAATTTTGCAAACCTGAAAGATTGTACTTTTACATTTACAATTTTTGCATCCTATGAATTTCTTTTAAAACATCAAATTGTCTTTTTAAGTGGTTAATAATTCTGGTTAAAATAATTTTTTTAGCCAAAGAATGCAAGTAAATTATGAAATAAGTTTTTGTATTTGCAACTAAATGCATATTTTTCATTTCACACAGAAGTATAAAGACAAGATAAATATAAAAATTGAAGGAAATATTTTACTATTCTCATGAATGCCAATGTTAATATTAATTTGGATGCAGTACACAAATTCAGTTCAAGTAAATTTCACAAATATAGAATCAAAACTGAGAAGGGGGAGGCGTCATGTGAGTTTGGATATTATTTATTACGATCAATAGAAATCTATTGATAAAAAATACATCGTCAATATGACCAGTTACACATCGCCACATAATATGTACTCTAGAAGCTTCTTTTAAAAAGACCAATTTTCGATAGAATTGTTCCGCTTTTTAATTCTTATCTACACAGATTGGAGTGTTATAAAGGATGTTGTTGAATGATGAGAAATCAACATTCCTTTTTTGTTGATAAGACAACAAACAAGCATTTTTTAAAATGATGTCAAAACAAAACCAGTACGCATGTACAGGGATCGAAAATTTATTATGAACTATCTTTTACTATTAGAAAAATATTCAGCAATAGAGGGGGAAAAAATCGTGAAATAATAAATATGTGGAATTCAGAAGTATTCCAAATTAGATGAGCTTTTTCAGCTGGCTAATTTGCTGATTTCCATTATAAAAAAAGCCATTAAAATATTTTGAAAGTACTTTCCATTTAAAGATGAAATATTTTTGTCGGCAACGTAAATAAAACTAATTCTACTCGTTTAATTTCTGACAAATAACATTGATTCCTGTTTATTATAGTTATTATGATTCTATTTATTATAGTTTACAATAAAAAACATATTAAGCATATGTCAATTTAATTATCACTTTGAACCACTCACTTTAAAAATAAAAATTTCTGTATTTAAACAAAATTTCTGTATAAAGTTACCGTAACTTGCCCATAAGTCATCCCAAAAAACAATCCAACATTTATTTCATTCATTTATAAATAATAAATTTATTTAATGGCAAGTAAATAAAGAATGATACGCAAAATTATATTAATTTATTAAATGTTTCAAAATTTGATTCAATTTATGTTGTAGTGACGCCCAAAGCTATAATTAAACAATTAGTTTTATCTAATAATCAATAGGTCTTAATGTACTAACAATCGCATCTAATTTGTTAAGCAAAATTTTAGAAAGGAACACGTTTTTAGTAATACATATTGTACTACTACTACTACACCACACCACATCACTGTGCCTAGAGCTGAGTTGCTCCTTACAATATTGATTATCTATAATATAATTTTCAGTGATATGATATTTAGTATCTCATTAAAAAGTACTCCAATAATGAACTCATCCATTCAAGTTTTTGTGCAAATATCTCGATTATTAGATCAATCAAAACGCCTTAAAATACGCAATACCATTATTACACAATAACCATAATTACCATAATCAAATGTCTCACTCCCTAATGTTTTTAAAGAGAAAGAAATTTAATTTTGCGAAGTAGTACCGGTGCTTATGCAATAGCTGTGATACAATGACTTAGCTGCTCAAAACAAAATTTTATACACGAATTGCTATAAAATAATTGAGGATAAATATAGGAGGAAAATTGGGCGGAGCAGTATAATTACACAGAAATCTCAATTATAATGATCCCGATTCCTGCTACAATGATTTAAGTTTATTATCCTTAACGGGAGAAAAGGAAAAATCGAGAAAGTTCTTAATTTCAACTAACAATTTGTCTACAACATATTTTGTCATTCTTCACATAATAATTTTTTGGGACTGCTTGACTCGTGGCTCAATGGCAACGTGCGCCGCTGGTGAACATTAGGGCTGAGGTGCGCTAAACACTGTTTCAAAAAAAACCGGCGCAACTCGATAGAGTTTGTGATGTCCAGCATCTTGACTCAGTCTGACTATCTGGTGGGAGTTTTTCGGGGTTTCTCCCATATGATCAGTAAACACGGTGTAGTTCCACCGGAAGGCACAGCCTTCCTTCTTCAGCGACAAAAGGAAAGTCAGACTTCTACCTACGAGTGCTCCTTCAAATTAGGGACCTGATGGCCCAGTGGTTAGTACTTCGGCACTCGGTACAACAGGTTTCGGGTTCGAATCCCGGTGGTGGCACGGATTTTTGTAGTGGTTCGGAATCCACTTTAAACCGTAGGTCAAGGTCTAATAGGATCCTAAAGCGTTGTGGGGGGTTGTGTTACTAGCATCCGTAGCATATCTTCAAGCTACATGTGCCCCTTGGGTAGTGCTAAATGTAACAACAGTGCAACCCTTGCTTATGGCATAAAGATAACTGTCTCTGCATTGCCAGCTGCATTAGGGGAGAAAAAGTTCCATCAAATAATCATCCATTCCGAATAAAATAGAAGTTGTAACAAATTATCCGATAATATAAATAGCTCTAACTATCATTGCATTTCTCTTACAAACTTCTTTTTTATTTTATTTTAATTGCTATATAATAAACTTTTATTTAAGGTGAATACAATGTATTACAATCTTTTCCAACAGTAAATATCTTCCAAATTTTGACTAAAACAGCAATTTCACCAATTAACTTATCATAATTCGCCCAATTCAATTGTCTTCAAATTTTACATAAAAAGATAACTGTGTGTTCTAATACGATAAAAAAAAAAAAAAAAAAAAAAACTCCAAGGCCTTCACATTTTTTTTTTTTTTTTTTTTTTTTTTTTTAAAGAATTTGTCGTGTCTAATTCTCACAGTCCTGCAATAAGGGACGAACATCTCATGAGTAATTTACTCATGCCATGGATAGAGGGAAAAGGACAGCTTCTATTGTGGTGGAGCACAAGTAGGTAAAAGTCTGACTTGGCTCCGTGTCACTGAAGGAGGACAGTGTTAAGGGGAACTTCTCTAATGTGTATATCGTATGGAAAAAAAACCCGAAAAACTCCCACCAGGTAGTCCGATCAACGAGGCAAGATGCTGAACATCCTAAACGCCATAGAGTCTCCTCGTTTTTTGAAATAGTGTCTACAACAAAATCGCCAGCGGATTGAACCTCCGCCCTAACGCTCACCAGCGGAGCACGTTGCCACTCAGCCATGAGTAGGGCAAATAAAATTCTATAACTGGTAACCCTCCAACAAAAAAATCGTTTTATAGTCCGACCATTGATCGCATGAATAACTGACCGACGGATTCAACAAGGGCGGCGTCATAAGGAAAAAACTGTCATTTAAGAGGGATTTTAATTGCAATAAAACAATTTAATTTTTAATAAGTAAAATGTTAAATGTCACGACATTAAAACTAAAAAAAAAATTGCACACTATCATACTTTTTATCTTTCAAACCACCATTGCGTGGCATCTGACTAACACGCCAAACAATTACTCGATTCGCCTGTTTTCGCTATCCGTAGTCAGACAATGCGTCATTGTAAAAAATATTTTTAATGAGAAAGTGCGATTTTTTACTTCAAAAATATACATTTTTTTTTTTTTTTTTTTTCTTCCCTCAAAACAGTTTTTCATCGTTTGATTATGATAAGCACGGCAGCTAAAATGAAGAGGAAAATTGTAATCTGAAGAGCAAATATGAAAAATTTTTTGAAGTATGAAAGTTATTTTTGGTAACAAAAAAATAAGATTATTCACAAAATACTTTTTATTTAACAAAACAATGAAGAAAATGTCACAATCTGTCAAACACTTATGCTTGATAATAAATTTATGCAGTTATAAAAAATGTATATTTGAAGTACATCACACCTCAAATTGATTAAAATAGTTTGACTGGCTTCAATACTTTTACTGTGCATTTAAAAAAAATCATGAAATGTACTTTTTCATCTGCTATTTAAGTCGGACAATATATCTATATTTGAAAACTTAAAATAATTAAATATGTATGCATTTAACTTCAAAAAAAAATGATGTGCAATCTATTCCCAATTCTTGCTTCTGGAAAACCTACAAAACCTTTTTTTTTCCGACGACGACTTGCCAGATTGACGGAGAGCCTTGATAGCACAGCAACCTCTATCTAATGCTTTGTGAATGAGAGAAGTTTCTTAAGCTTTAAACCCATTGATTAGATAGAAGAGGATATATATATATTTATTTATTTTACAAATTAACTTATTTTTATTTTCTTAATTATAATTTTTAAGAAGGTAATAAAAAAATAAACAATAGAAACAGAAACGATTGAAGATGGGAAATTGTGACTCAGCGGAAACTGCATGGTGATTCGGAAAGGAGGATATCGAAACGTTAATGAATAATAGAGAGTTTTTGCATACCGTTTTTTTTATCGTCCGATATTTTTTTCTCCCTAGCGCGCATGCTCATATGAAACATTACAGATATGCATGCGCAATTTCCTATGAGTATGAGCGCTAGGGAGAAAAAAATATCGGACAATAAAAAAACTGTATGCAAAAACTCTCTATTATTCAGAACAGCGCGAGGTCTTCTGCGATTTTTGAAATCGGAAATGTCGTAATCATGTTTACCTAGATAATTAAAAACAGAATTATTAATATTTGGAATGGAGTTATAAAAATTTTGTGTAATTTTATAAACAAATTGCTTCAAACTTGGGAGGGAAAGAGCATGTCTGACATCCTCATTTCGGAAAAACCAGGGCGAATTTGTAATCATACGTAGGTTTTTATTTTCCAGTCTCCTTTTTTTTTTTTTCCCCGGAGGAATTTTCATTTTAGGCTTAGTTATTTGTTTTCTTGATCATGATTTAAGAATTAAAGTGCATAATTGAATTTTTTTTTCTCTGACTTTTGAAAATTTTTGCTTCATCATCAACATTAAATTGTCAAAATCAGCAGCCTTTCAATCAGAGCTATTTTCAACAGAAAAACTTTATCTCAGTCATCACTCCGAGTTGCTTACACCGCCTTTCCTTTTCTCTTTTCCTCTGTTATTTAGGACTTAACTTTTACGCACTGTGCAAAGATTAACTATCTTTCTTCCTTGTCTTGATTTAAAAATTTTTACAACACATTTTCCCTAAGAGCTTGCTGCTTTTTCACTTTAACCCTTTTAAATTCTATTTGATGATTAAATTCTTTTATGCAGCGTAATATTAAAATTTAATAGGAGGTATGGGGATTATCCCCAAGAACTCCGATAACTGAAACAACTTTGCACTATACAACGTGCAGGCAATTTTCTTTATCAATGCAGATTGGGTTTCCTTCAATTTTCACTTTACAGCAGATACTACACAGATATGTTATCCTGACATGACTTTTATGTGTAGTAACTGCATGTAATTTCAATGAGGATAATACTACAATTGAAGTTAAGCTCTTAAAGACTTCTTTAATGAGCTATCTCTGATATTTTTCCTACATAAAATCCTTTAGTACAGAATAATGCATAAATCTAGGTTTACTTTTGTACATTAAAACACTACAACAGGGTTTTTACCCAAAAATTATGAGTATTATTTTTTGGAGAAGTTTGGTTTATCGCTCTATGTTCATTTTGTGCACACTTTAGGCTAATTAGATTGGGACCTACAGTTTAACATGGATTTAGAACCACTACAGACATCCATGCCACTGCCAGGATTCGAACCTGAAGCCTGTGATACCAACGGCCAGAGTGCTAGCCATTTGTCCATCAGGCCGCAGTTTTTGTGGAGAGGAGGGTTTTTTTTGTATCCTGGACGGCTTTCAATTATTCTTATTGGATAAATTTTTTTTTTTTTATTTCTTTCACAGGCTATTGGTTATTTTTATTTCTTTCACGAACTTTTTTTTTTTTTTTCCAAACATTATATTTTAAACTTCTTTTTTTTACGAGCTAACAATTATATAATTTACTAATATAAAATTGTTCTAAAAGATCTGATGAAAGCAAAGATAATGCTATTTCAAAGTGAAAAGTCGTTTGGAATTTTATATATTTTTTAAAATTGCTGTTATGAGTTTTGTTCTTACATATAATACTAAATTTTACGGGTAACCTGTATATCGGCCTAGTAGATTATCATTTCTTTCCCTCGTACCTAAACAATTGCACCCCCATCCATCTAATTACTTTCCATGAATGGTATTAATATATAGTTTTGTTATGTATACTTTAGCTTGATCAATATTTATGAGAAACTTTTTTTTTTTTTTTTTTTTGGTCTGATTAGAATAAAGATTGAATAAATTGCAGCAATGTTTCTTTGGTAAATTTCATATTGAAAAAGAAATTCTTATTTGCATTGATAAACGCTAAAGAAATAAGCTCTCTGTTTCTGGATTAAAATTTCATAAGCATGTTCAACACAATTTATCACAATCGGGATCATTGATAATTTATCCAACACTAAAAACGCCTTGGTTTTCATAATAAAGCACTTAAATAATGGGATTTTAAAAAAGATAATAAATTTTTGCTTATACAAAAAAATACTACAGATATAAAGTTTTGCTTATTTAATTGATTAAAAATCTAACAAACCCTTCTGGCTGTTTATTTTATCAGCTAAAAATCGTTTTCTGGAAATTGCTATGGTTTGATAAGAATTCTTTTTTCCTTTTAACTTCTGAGAATTGTTGTGATTAAGGCAAGGTGTAACTTTGATTCCTCTCAACAAAATATAAAGGCGATTTTTTTTTTATCACATTGTTCTTCATGTTTACTTTTGTGAAGATAAACTATTCATGTTTTACATTCGCTTGACAATAACTGAAGAGATGAGGAAGGGCAAAACATATGTCTCATATTTGATTTTTTGAAATCTTATTCTCTGCGAGAAGTTTTTTTGAAAGTATATCTCTTGTAAATTTGTACCAAATTTACGTACTTTTAAATGAGATAAAGTTTTCTTCCCAATGATTCATATAAAAAGCCGTCCCATTCTGGATTGGGAAACGATCAAAATTTTATAAAGAGATGCAACGGTTTTGAATTTATTGTAAATTTTTGAATCTTATTTTTACTTTTCAAATCCATACTTTTTCAATAAAAATCAACATTTTTATGAAATGACATAGGATAAGTTTTTTTGTTGTTGTTTTGTTTACGCTAAAGGGTTACCAAGCATAAAATTAACTTTTAAATTCCTGTTAATAGTCCATCGAAGTTTTCTTAGCTTTTAAAATAGAAATGAGAATAAAATACGATACCTCTAAGTTATAATTAAAATGGTATTTCCTGAAGAAATATTGATATAAAGTCTTTATTTTATTTTTATTTTTTTTTGATATATTTAATAAAAATTTCATAAAATTGGTTTAATTCAATTGAAATCCCATATTTAACATTTCATGAATATATGATTTTCATATTTTGTTGACTTTGAATGTGGTGTAAGTCTATTTGAGGTCATCAAAAGTGTAAATTTCTTAACTAATACTTTAAAAACGATCACACTATAAACTTAAATCAATTTAATATTTAAAGAACATAAAACGAGCTTATTGACATACACATACTTTTCAAACCATTCAAATACAAACCCTTGTAACGTAACGTATCGGTTGATGCTTTATTGGAGTGCCTAGGGTAATACACTGTACCACCATATCATAATTTTTATTAAAAGTTAACATAATTATAGAAAATCCAAATGTTTAAAGAGAAATAAATTTAATAGCTTGAATATCTCCATATAATATAAAATGAACTTACACCACTTTCAAAGAAAATGGATCATATAAAGGAAACGTAAAAAACCTGTCTATAGAAATGCACAATTTATGTGAACTTTCCTTATTAGCTCAATAAAAACAGCATGTAACTTCTGTTCTAAAAAACCGGCTATGCATTTATCTTTAACAATAAACAAAGGAAGCCAAATAGATTACATAGCTATAAAGCTTCAAAATATATTTTTTTAAAAATCTTTTCAAGTTTCTATTAAGAAAAAATATCTATTCTTTCCAACTCAATATCACAATACATAACATTAAGGATATAAATAGAAAGTTAAGGAAAGTGGAAAAAATTTAACCATATATTATTAAAAGAATTGCTATAAAAATATATATTTTAGTGCACTTTAAAATTTTTATTTTCCAACTGCGAATAATTGCAAAAAGTCTTTATTTTATATTTTTTTTTTTTTCCTTCCTTATTTCGACACATAAAAAAACTACATGAAGAATTGAATAGAAAAATGATTAAATTAGCAAATAAACCAGTAGTTAGGCTGTACGTGGTAGATACGTTATTGATATACAAAGCTCATCTACATACAAAAAATAGTTTCACAAAAGTGGATAACTACAATTTCGACAGGAAATTATTTGTTTTATAACAGCTTGTTTTATTTACACATAAAAAAACTTATGCAGCAGAAAATGAGCAACTTATATATGCAGATTTAAAAAATTTACTAGTTTAAGTAATTTTATCATAATTAATTCATCTTGTAACTTTGAAGTAACAACGGCTTATAATGTTCACACTTCTGTGCACAAAACTTTAAGCGGAAATTCTATAAAATAGTTTGTACTTGGAGTTAAAAGTAGATGTAGATGTCTCCTTTACACCCCAGCTTTTTGAAGCGTCATCTATAGTCCGAAAAGATTGGCCAGTGTGCTGCTTCATCTTTTCGCAGAAATCTAATATAAAATCTATTTAATGCATCTAATTCCTCCTATTTTCTATTCCTTCTATTAGCTCACACTCTCCCTATATATATCTTGTTCAAAATTTCAATCGTTCATAAAATACTTTTTACTCATCCACTCAAGTTCAAATACATTTTTTTTGAACTTGTAGTGGATGACACTGGATGTTAATACAGTTTTTGCAAAGATTAAATCAGTAATTAAATTTAATTAATTTTAGTTTTTTTTAGATTTAAGTTGCATATATTTACCAATAGATGGCGCCAGATAAACTTACAAAAATGAATGAAAATTATTTATAAAGGACTTTCAGCAATACAGTGAAAAAAAAGTAGAAATTGACTTTAAAAAGAAATTTTTTATATATATTATATATATTTTTTTTTTCTTGTTTTTATGTGATCTTGTATCATTATTTTGGATATATAATATATAAATCTGACAACAAAAGAAAGCACAAGCATTATCCTAAATATATCGAAATTTACCCTAATAGCTCACTGTAATCTGAAAGTCACAAAAGTATCATATACAAACAGTAACAAAATGATTACTGTAAAGCAAACAAATGTTATTGATATACAAACCCAGAATTATGTATGTTTTTTTTTTATTAGGAAACAATGACAGAAGCACAAATGTCAATTACACAAGATGGTTCTTTTGGTTTCTATCTGCAAACAACCTGTAAGGCGTTTATTATTTACTTTGATATTTCAGGATGATGGTTCTGCCAATCATCATCAATACTGTTATTGGTTAGCTCAGAGACATGGTATAAGATATAAACGTCATCTTGTGAAAATACTGAAATTTGGTAACATCGATATATTAACATGTGACTTGGGGTAAAACACCGAAAGATTCTTCCTTAGTTATAATTTAGCATATTATAACTAAGCAGAACAATATTCATTTAGCATTGGAAACTGAAAATTGTCCTTTTGGGTTTCAATGAAAAAATTTATTTTAAATGGGTGCAAAAGTTGCCAATTATTTCTTAACTTCAGTATAAAATAGCAAGTCATTCAGTTATTATTATTACATCACTTGATGTTGAGTGATGTTTTTGATGTTTTTAGTGTAACATATGAGTGATGTTTCCAAATATATTCAAATTATTTCACCCAAAAGCTGACTTGATGACGACAATCAGTTTTAAGAAAGTTCTATGATTAACATGAAATGTAGGTGCACACCTTATAATTACTTCCAGAGCTGTTTATTTACTATGATAATCACGTTTATACTTTTCCTTTCATTCGAGACTCATTGTTATTATGTTTATTTGTTATTTCGTCCAATTAGCAAACCGCGACAAAATTAATTGCTCTTATTTTTTTTTTATTATTTTACCTGTACCTCTGAATATGCATAGATAATTATTTTCAAAATCTTTTAAATGAAAATATCATTTAAATATCAGTAAGCTCTCGAAAAAAAAAAAAAAATGATAATTTTTTAAATATTTATTTTGGTATCTAAAGTGCATACACCATTATAACTGTCCGGCAATATTTATCAATGTTGCTCTTGAAATTTGATTCGTAATATGCATAATCTTAAGAGCAGCACAAATAAAAATTTTAACTCTTAAAATTCATAGTCTACATTATTCAAAAGAATAGCACTTGCAAAAAAAAAAAAAAAAAAAAAAAAAAAAAAAAAAAAAATACAAATTTGAATCATTCACAAGTAGATAAAAATTTGTCTATGCATGGATTTTGGCACTCAAAAAAGATAAGTGAAAATCATTAAATTTTCCCGGTTTCAGACAGAGGAAAAAAATTATTAGCATATAAAAATTTCTTCATTTATGAGATTATTTTCCATTTCGACTCGGAACAATATCTAACTTAAATATAGTTATTTAATAAAAAAAAAAATAAAACTTCATATTACAAGTTCAAAGGAAAACTAAAAGAATACAAAGTTGTTTTGAAAAGTGATTATAATCAAGAATTTGAGTATAGCAAAAGAATAGAATAGAGGTGGCCAATTGAGAAAATTGCTAGCTATTTTGTTAATCCGTAAAATTATCACACAATCATTGTTTACACGTAAAATTACCTCACACCTTTTTGTTTTTTAAATAAACACAAAATGAATCCTTGTTTCTTTTAATCCGTTAAGAAAATATAAAATTAAAACAATGATACAACTGCAGGAATACAATTCAGCAAATTCATTAAATGAATTTATTATATGTTTCAAATTAATTTCATTTTGTTAATAACTAAATTCATAAAAGAGACATCCAAATCCAGTGATTATGTACTCAAAAATATACCCGATTTAAATTTCATAAAGCGGGTAATGATCATTTTGAGACGATCGAAATCAGAATACAGAAGATACGAACAATTTTTGTTTAATTATTATACTTATAATTATAAGCAAATTATCGAAAAATATTACCGTTTTAACAAACTGAAATATAAATTCAGTATCGATTGTACCAAATACGCAACACTTTTTTTTAATGAACTTTTATTATGAGAACTAGAGAAGCACTAGTTCTGTCACTAAGAATTCTTGAAATATTCTAAAATTTCAATCTACATAAATATAAGAAACATCTACAATCCGATTTAAAAAGTCTAGAAAATAACAAATATTCTTCAAATAATTTAAGAAACATTTTTTGTTGGATAACTTTTTTAATTAATATCTTCTATTTCAGTTTATCGTTTCGTACAACAAAAAATTCACTGCATATTTCCTAGTATATGTCGAGAGTGGGTTCTTTCTACAAAGAATTTACCTAAAATTCAAAATTTGCATATAAGCTGAAATGACTTATTCTTTTTGAGTAAAAGTTGCACTCAAAATAACCCAAAAAATAAATTAAAAGATTGAGTAATTTTACTTTTCCATTTTTTTTATGTGCTAATTATTTACGGTGTTCTATTATTTCTGGTTCTATTTCTCTGTTTATTTCTCGTTTTGGCAACCAACCGAGGGTTCTCAATAAACCAGCAACATAAACTACTACGAAAATAAAGCAACTCTTCACAAAACGAATAACTCGTTTCATTTAAAATCAAATTTAAAAAAAAAAAGAAGAAATATATGCTAAATAAATAAAAACCTGTTATATTTAATGTTTTATCGCTTGCGTCCGGCTAACGGAAAATTACCTACGTTTTCTGTCCGATTAGCCGATCCGTATATAAGCCGTCACATCTAATTTAACTTTCGGAAGTGCTTTAAAAATTATCGGCTGAAACACGGTAGTTAACAGTTTTAAGTGCCGAATAACTTAAACTTTTAATGATATAAATATAATGTTAGATAATTTAAAATTTTTTGCCACTTAGACTACGCTAAATTAGGATTTTATTACATTTTTTTTTTTTTTTTGTCACCTTCATTTCTAAATCTATATTATCAAAAAAAGCAATATGAATAAATAACACACTGATAATTAATTTTTTATAAATTTAAATCCATGAATTATAATAAATTATCTGTGCAACAGATAGTCTTTTACATATAATTTTGCTTTTATATTTTTTATCAATAAAACATGATTTAAAATTAAAAATTTGTTTTATTTATTATAATCTTGAGGTTAAATTTTAATTAAATTTCAATTATTTAAATTGAATACATTATACAAGCAATATGATCAATTTACATCTCTATAAATTAAGGCATTAACAGTTATTCCAGTTTTCATGTAAAATTTCTTCTTGTAGCATTCCTACTTTTTTATATGCAAATTCATGCATTTTGCTTTCAGTTTTTTTTCTAATAAAAAAAAATGAAAATAAAAAACCCTGACCACTCTGCAAACAAAATTAAATACTTATACTGCATTGTCATTAAAACATCTTTCCGAAAAATGTTAATGTACAATAAAAGGAAATTTGAGGCTTAAAAATATGTGAGCTTGTAAACAAAGTAAAATATTTATAAGAAAACAAAAAGAACAATTTTAATCTGAAATACTAAACTTAAATTGATTTGTTAATTTTAGCAATTAATTTAATTTTGTAATAAAATTTGTTAGTTGAGCATAGCAATTTTACAATAAAAATTACTTTAATTCAGAAAGTGTTTAGAGAGTAGTTTAAATGAATTTCTATATATAGCACTATTTTAATAGTGTTAATTTAAGATGGATTTTTTCATATGTTGACTGCTGTTCGAAAAAATCTTTTGTCGCCAGACATTGAATACAAAAAGTTAATGAATGAAATATTACAAAATTGGATTACCATTGCAATCAAACAAGCTGAAGAAGGGGAAAAAATATCAAGAACAAAACAGCTATGAAATAGAAAAAAAAATTGAATTATCATATACAATTCAATTCAGGCATTCTAATTGAATAAACCAATTGATAAAGGACTTCAATTATATTTGTTTAATTCATATATGTACTTAAGATTTAGTAATAAAGAAGCTTTACCAAGTATGCTGGTAGCAATTTACGATATACTAGATAAGCCTGAAGTCATTGGCTTTACAATAATAATAGTAATGCAAACTACATTCTCATGATATCTTATCAAACTTCACATAATTTTTTTCTCCCCGCAAAAAAAAAGGGGAATTAAAAATTTTGTCAATAGGGAGTTCTGCACTGCTCTTCTATTTTACATAAAGCATTGCTAATAAAAAAAAATTACATCCTATTCTTCAGATGACATTTAAAGAAAGATTGTTAAATGGCATACACATGCTTTACTGCACACCATTTCACACAATTGTTCGACATGTCTGTAAACAAAAAATTACATCCTGAATTATGTAATCATACCATTCATTGATTTAATGCGCAAATCAATGTACTACAATGACACCACACTAACAGTACCCAATTGTAAAAATAGTGATGGGCTGCTGATGTTGATAATAATTCTGGAATGCATTAATCTCTCCCATCCATCTTCGTCGCAAAATAAAATGGACAATTTTAGCAGATTCACAAATAAAGTGCAGATAGTGCATTAGACCATAATTGTAAATAAAAAAATTTTAAATAAATTAACCACAAAATTTTGAGAAAAACTATATCACAACAGAATTTCTAAACTTGTTGATTTAAAAACTTATGTATTTTTATTTTTTTAACATGTTGCTTAATGAAAATTATATATAAAAAGGCCATGTTTGACAGATTAAAAAAAATATGCACGGCAAGTATTCAGAAGATATATAAAATATTGCAAAGTCTTATTGCACAATTTAAAAAATTTTGAAATTATTACATTTCAATATATGGAAAAAATTGATTGCATTAAAAACGTATTAAATTATATTAGATATTTTTTTTTTAATTGAAATTCATATCAATGAGCAAAATATTAAATAAATTATCCAGAAATAAACTTCCTTAACATTATAATTTCTAACAGAAAATAATCAAAATATATACAAGGAAAAATGAGAGGAAAGAAGTTTTCACCTTATCTTGATCAATTACTCATAAGTTTTCAATCATCTCATCATGAATACTGCATAAATCAAATATTAAATGACAGTAAAATATTTTTTGATTGTGGATTTTAAAAATACAACCTATACATATGTTACAAGAACATAATTTCTTCACAAGATCAATCATTTCTTCTGTCAAATACAATATTTCCTAAAATACTATAAGTATAAACTAGTGAAGAGACTAAAACATCATTTAGATTTATGTATTTTAATGGAGATTGTTACAACGTTTAGGTTGTTGTTTGGAACGTTGTTAAAATTGAATTGTTTGTTAACAATCAAATTTCAGCCAATCCAATTCAAAAGCAGTGACATACCAGTTTTATGATTCAAAAGACAGTATTTAATGATGAACATTTATTAAGACACTAAAGGTGGAAAAAATTTTTAAATTCAATTTTGAAAGAAATACATTTATGAATAAAGTTTGTCCAGAAATTAGCTTTTGTCTATATAATAAGCTTCCTCAAGAAATATAAGTTTTCTAAAAATACATTGAATTAAATTGTAACTTTTTAAATAGTATCATAAAGCATTTAATCAAAGAACACTGTTTTACTTATGTTTCACTTTACAGTATGCTACACTTTCACAGTATACTTTAAAATAAATTCAATATTAATCAATGTCAGTGCACATAATATTTTAAATATTAATTAATGACATTATTTAATATTACATAAAACCTCAGACTATTTTTTAGTTGCTCAACATCAAAAATATTTAATATAGAATGCAAAGAAAATGATGAATATAATATTTCATTATTTACATTTATATTAGTCATTACAAAAGATAAACTAAATAAAAGCAATTTTGATATTAATATTCCATAAACAATGAAAGCTAAACGATATCTAGAAATAAAGTTAAATATTAAAGTCTTCAATAGAGTATTGTTATTATGGGAAAATTGCAGAGTAAATAATCATTAAATTAAAACACAATTACACCATAAAACTTTCTTTGTATTTACAAAACTTTAGAACAAAAATTATTTTAATTAATTTGTAGAAACAGAAAATAAATCAAATTTTATCTCTAGTTTAAATCCGAAACGCTTTTTGGCTTTTATACGATTTATTAATAAACTTTTGAGCTAAAATATGGAATTGTGCATTTTACAAATAAAAGATTAAATTACAGCAAAACAACATATTTGTTTCAGAAAATAGTGAATAATAGTAAACATTTAATGAAATATAAGCGAAAAATTTATTATTTTTTGACTCACCAGATTTCGGAAGACTTTTTATAATTTCAACAGCAGCATGAAATTTCTCCTCTGTTGTTGCCATGTTAAAAAAGAATGGTTTAAGATTATTCACATATTGTTCAATTTTTCTGAAAAAGAAGTAATTTAAATGTTCAGCAGGTAGCAATGAACACAAACTTATCAGCAGAGCATCAACCTCACTCTAACTCCTATAGAAAGCGCAACCAGAACTAAAACATGAAATTCAACATAACGTTGCCAACTTTTATTCATACACAGCAATTATTTCCATTCATAAAACTTTTTCGGACATTTTATTTCGGACGTCTGTTACTTAGATTTGAATTATTTTTGTATAAAATATTCACTATAAAAGCACAATTTAATCGAAATTCTTTATTGTCCTTAAAATACTATTTCAATTTTAATCAATGTAACTTCAAATAATTTAGTTCTCACTAAAAACAAATCAAGAATTTAAAATCAAAATTAGTTGAAATATTAATTATTTGTTAATTTTAAGAAGTTATATTAAAATTTATGTATTCTTTGATTACCCAAATCGTAATCTGGATATTTGAAAATAGATTGACTACTTTATAAAGACAAGAAAATCATGTATTATTTTTGTGTATTTAAAGAATTATAGAATTTTGATGATTTAATAAAAATTATTAACTATATCAAATCATTATTTTCACAATTCTATTTTTTTTTTAAATTATTTATTGAAAACATAATACTACTATGCATATGATCATTGTTTTTGTTATCTGCCAAGTTAAAAAGAAAAACCCGGTTCAAATTGGAAACTTGGCATCAAAATTTGGCTGGTTTTTTGCTTGATGAATTAAATTAATTGTTTTTCGCTGTTAATTAATTATTAAATAACTATTTAACGCTTTAAAAGGGCACAATAAAAGTTAGTTTGTTTTATGATGGAATTTAAATTATAATTTCTTTTTATAAGTTTCAATCGAAAATTGTCTTGTTTAGTTCTATTAAATATTCATCTCTAATATCTTATTTGCTTTTCATTTCCAGATGGCTTCGTTTATAAAATATATTGCTTATATAATTATATTTGCTGGTACATTTTTCTCGCTGATAAATTTCGTTACAAACGAGGATACAACTGAAGCTACAGTTGCACCTAAAATTAAAAAGCTTCAAATCGGAATTAAAAAAAGACCAGAAGTTTGTGAAACAAAATCTAAAAAAGGAGATGTCTTGTATATGCACTATAAGGTAAAATTTTTTTTTTTCTTTTAGTGCTATTTTATACAGTTCAGTTGCTATTGAACTTAATATTATTAAACATTTATGTTGTGAAAAGATATCAAATAGTTACATTTCCTGAGCTAAAAAAAATTGTCTTTCAAAACTGATATTAAATTTTGAATTAAAAATGTATCATCAATAAGTCAACAATCACTTGGTATTTTTATAAAATATAAGATAATTCATAAACTATATATATATTTCATAAACTTCTATTAATAATTTCTTGTGTAAATGCATTTTTGAGTGTGAAAAGAAAGTGTTTTCAGAAATACTAATTTAATTTATCAATTGTAAGAATTATGAAAATTCATTTAAATATTTAATCAAGGAGCAGTATATTTCATTTATGCTTATTATAAATGTATATATGAAACAAAAAAAATTTTTAGGAAAAAAAAAAAGGAAAAATTATGGATTATGTATCGTGTATATATATAAACTTTTATTGCTTCCTAAAGTGTTGGTAATGAACAATTACAATTTTTTATGCAAATGAGATTAAGTATACAAGTGGCTTTTAAAGTCCCAGAAAATCGATTTTTTATTATTATTATTAAGCTAAAGATTTTTATCGTAATAAAAGTTCTATTATTAATTTTTTAGAGGTTTTTTTTAATGGTTTGTTATTTTAGGGTACACTAGAGGATGGAACCGAATTTGATAACAGCTATAAAAGAGGTGAACCTCTTTCTTTTACATTAGGCTCGGGACAAGTTATACGAGGATGGGATCAAGGACTTCTTAAGTATGAATTCTGCGTTTTTTATAAATTTATTCTGTCATAAGATGGTCTATAATTCATGTTTTATATATATTAAGGAAATTCGTTATTCCTATTTTAAAATTTGAATAGATTGAATTGCAATGCAGCATGTTATAAAGTAATTTTATCTGAATTTTATTACGAATGGTTTCCTAGATTATTCTTTGAATAGTTTTTCCCCCTTTTTAAACTATATACACTTTATTGTTATTTTATAAATCTATATCCCAATTAAATCTCCCATGTATATTTGTTCTTGAATAATTCGCAACATTTATGTGCATTTTTTTTTTAACTATGTTAAATACATTTCAGAAAATCGAATATTGTATTTTTTTTTTGGTTCATTCATAGACACACACACACACACACACATATATAAGCTCACCAGAAAAATAATTACCATGACATGTAATCACAGAGGAATCATTAAAACTTTACAAATAGCATAGTGGTAAAGTCATGTGCATAACTGTGAATATACTGCCTCTTTGTGATCATAACATTCAGTGAAATATTTTTGTTTCAAGAGGGAATTGTGTGTAGAGATGGATAAAAACAAAGAAATGGAGTTGCAAAAAAAAGGCAATCACATTTGGCTATGTCCTTGGCATTTTGTGAGTGAAATTACCAGATGATGCTTCGCAGGGAACTGTGTAATGTGTGTACAAGCAATGGTGGTCACCTGATGATGAATCTGATCACCTAAAACATGTCAAAATTGGGGTTGGGAAAAGATCATAATGAAGAGTGAACAAGGGTCAATTTCAACCTGTTAAGGAAAGAACGTTGCAATGGAAGTTGCATGCAATGAAAATTTGGAGTCGTGTACCAGGCAAGAGGCCATTGCTCACCCAGACACAATTGCATGTCAATGTGCCAGAAATAGCCAAATTTTGACGGTAGCCAAGTGGTGGCATGTAATATCTGGCAAATCCCTTTTTTTGCCTTTTATTCAAATGATGCACAGTGTCAAAAGCAATAACAGCTAAATGAAGCATTTCGTCCCCATTGTGTGGAAGGTCAGGATCAAACTGGAAGGGTGTACGATTTAAGGATATTTTGCATATTCTGTGTTGAGATCATTCAGTGAGGTGAGCATAGAATCGCCATATTTATTTTATCATTCTAGATGATCAGGTAATGTCTTTCACTCAGTAAATTCATATTGAGTATACTGTTGACACCTTCAAAAATGACATCAAAGTTCACAAGACTGGTTTTACAAATATCGACTGGTCTGCAAAATCGCCTGACTTGGACTTCATTGAAAATCTTTGGGACCTATTGGAACAGCGGGTAAAACACCAAAATCTGTATAACTTCACAGTGTGGTGGGTTTGATCATATCCTCGGGAAGTAACTTAAATTGGATGCAATATACCCATAGAACTTTGTGGACCCTCTTCCTAATTGAATCCAGCGTTATCCAGTCCTGAAGTGGAGTTGCACAGTATTAATGTAATAGCACAAGGAGTAACTAATTGGTCTATATCTTGAAAATAAAATTATTATTAATTGATGATTAAACTCGTATTATCTTTCATAGTTGGCAATTTAAAACAGATTAATTGTTGATCTTTGTCTTCTCATTTTCAATTCTTGTTTTGTAATTAATGAATGGGCAAATGATTATTTGCCTAGAAGTATTTTGAATATCAAAAGATGGTGTGTTTAATAAGAATATTTTTTCAAAAATCTGTTAAAAGGCTTCTATGAATTAAAATATTTTTTTCTGCTGATATCAAAGGAGTGTTTAGTCTTATATACTTAGTAAAATAAATCTTCTATTTTGTTTAAAATTTATTCTTTAGTATATTTCTAACATCAAAATTTTAGAAATCTGGACAAATGAAAGTTATTGAAAATTGTTGTGGTTTTGATTTTTGGTCATTCTCATGGTTAAATTGAAAGCTCTAACTATTTATTAAAGTATTAACATTACATTGATTGGCCTGAAAAATAAGTAGAATTTTCCTTCACCAAAGATATATTATCTGTATAGGTGCATAGGATTTAACATTCCTAAATCTAAATATGGCATACAAATTGTACCAAAATGTACCATTTTTAAGAGAGAAAGTTTATTTTTATAAAATGCATTGAATTATCTAAAAGATTGATATTTTCATTTACAACACTATATAAAATTAAATGTTGAAAGAGATACTTGGTTAATTTATTGTTGTTTATTGTATCTTGTAAAACCTGTTTTGCTGACTGTCATCTCTTGTATTGTATTTTTGGTGTTTCATGTATTAGTGTTGTGTATTCCACTAATATATTTTCATTCTATTTGCTGTTATTTTTTTTTATTATTTTTTCATGTGAGCTACATCCTGGTAAAATCTCTTTCTATATTTATCTAAAACTACTCTCATATTAACAGGGAAAAAATTCAAATATAAATATTGAAATGTATAAACTGAGACATATGATCTTTAATGTCCTAAGTGAAAAAATAGATTCTTTAGAATTTTGTCATGATCTTGAGATTTTCTATCTCTGAAAAAAAGTTATTGTATATGTTTTCAAAATAATCCCAAATTGCTTTCTTAGTTATATTGAGCTTGCTTCTGAAATTAAGATCTTGAGATAATTTCTGCACTTGAGATCTAACAAAAATAACTTTTTTTTTTTATCTTCACCTCTCCTATATGGAAATTTGTCTTAAACACTATGGAGGATTTACCTAGTTAATTTAAAGATTTATCAAATTGTTTAATATGTTCAAGTTTTATTTGCCCACTAAACAGACCTTCTTTAGAAACTAAATAAGCATTTTTTTTCTATCATGACACTATGCAACAACTTCACACTTTAAATTGACCTGACTGTTTCACTTATTGACTTTGAATAAATGCATCCTTCATAAAGAGGATTTTCGAAAAAAAGATAGACATTTTTAATGCAAAAACCAAGGAGATACTAAAATAAAATGCGTTAGATTTCGATACTGTTTGAAAGTATACCTATGTTTTCTGTAATGTTTTTTATTGCCCAAGAGCAATTTTTTTTTATGATTATTATTTGAAATTTATAAACCTTAAACCAAAAGGAGAAATGCCCCTTTGAATTAGAAACATTAATTAATTACAGTTAGGGGCTTTCTTTGTTAAATCCACAAGTTCCAGTAAACTTAAATTTGACCATATTATTTCATTTTAAAACAATCCCTGCCTTACCAAATAATGTAAGACAAAGAAATTTGATTGCTGTGTTTAGTGAAACTATTTATTATTGTTGTTAATGAATCTTTTGGAGTAGAAGATTTCACACCATTTTCACTTACTTTAGTTTGATAACTTACTCGACTATTTTTTATTGTTTATAAAATTGAGAAGGATTTGATGCTGATAGATATTTTTTTTTTTTTTTTATTCCAATGTCTTAAAGATATTTCTATGTAAATCAATTGTCAAAATGAAAGAGAATGGTTTGCATATGATGAATATTCATGTAAATGAAAAACTTCCATGTAATCATTTGCAATGCATTTGTTTCTTTTGTATTTATTTACTTGCTTACATTTTAATTTATATTTATCTGTAGTTGTTAGAAATTCTCAACTTCTTCTTCTTATTATTATTAAGGAATAGTTGCCAATTTGATTTCAAATAATATATTTGTTAATTTTCAGCCTTTCTATTTCCTGATGTATACAGTTGGATATAATTTACTATCATTTATTATAAATTCAATTAAAGAAAAGTAATTACTTTAGTTTGTTGAATATGAAACATTGTATCTTACTGACTCTACTATAGCATTATTATATTTTATTTTTTCTATAAATATTTTGACAAATTCTAATTTTTGTATGTTATTTTAAAATGAATAATAGAAAATAAATCACATTGTATGACTAATGGTAGTTGTTTAATTATTTTATTGATTTCCTTTTTCTAAAATTTTAATACAGAATGTGTGAAGGAGAAAAAAGGAAACTAGTCATTCCTCCTGAACTTGGCTATGGATCTGCTGGTGCACCTCCCACTATACCAGGTGAGATTACTGATTCCTTTAATATAAAGTTAATCAAAAATTTATTGTTTAAGGTAATTTGTTTATTTTGATCATTTCTGTTGTACAAAGTTGTGACATTGTAAGGTATCATATATTTATTAAATGAAACAATTTAGTATAATTTTTTACTGTTAGTAGTTTTTCCCCTTATTTCCAGCGGCCTGATGGCCAAATGGCTAGCACTCTGGTCTTTGGTATCACAGGCCTCAGGTTTGAATCCTAGTGGTGACATGGATGTTTGTGAGTGGTTTGGATTCCACTTTAAACTGTAGGTCCCGGTCTGTTTAGCCCTCATGTGCACAAGATGACCGTAGAGTGACAAACCAACCTTTATTTCCAAATATGGAAAAGTAAAATAAAAAAATAAATAAAAAAGTTTACATTTGAGCTTTTTTTTTTATAGTGGTATATGTCCATTTTATATTATATGGAGATATTTAAGGATTTGTATTTGAATGGTTTGAACAATATTTCTATATGCCAATAGGCTCTTTTTGTTTTTTAAATATTAAATTGATTTAAGTTATAATATGATCCCTTTTAAAGTATTAGTTAAAAGAAATTTATACTTTTGACGACCTCAAATGGACTTGCATCTCTTTTAAAGTCAACAAAAGGTGAAAATCATACATTTTTGTAATAAGGGATTTCAATTGACTCAAACAATGTAAATAAATAGAATTAATAATTAAGAATAGTTAATAGAAGAAATTGCAAAAGATCATTGTTTCGACTTATAAATGATTAGTTCAATTTTATTGCTGTCATTTATAAAAGTAGCTGTATGCTTTTGTGCATTCACCAAAGCAATACAAATTTTTAGCTGTATTTATTCTGTAAATAATTGTAAAGAATATGCTTTCTAACATTATAAAAATAAAGTTCACATTTTTCAATTCAAATTCAATTGAATTGCATTAAAATGTGCCATATAAAGTAAAGAGTATCAGTATTATTGGCATTTTTTAAATTATTCATATAAAGTCCAATTTGTACATTTTATTGGAAATAAATGTTTATTAAAATAATTTTGTAATGTTTCCATAAAAGTTGTGTGATATTAATTTAAAGACTTTGAGAATTTTCAAGCAGTTATTATAGTTGAATAAGTTTTGTTTTTCATGATCTTCATTTAACATGAAAAAGAGAAAAAAATGAAGAATTGTATGTTGAACACAAGTTAAATTCTAAGAAAGTTAGCAAGAGAAAAATATAATGATTTAAAAATATGATATTTGCTTTAAGCATTCAAATTTCTTAATCATTTGCAATTTTATGTTTACTTCAATATATGAAATTTGTACTTGAGTATTGCATGTGTAATTGTCACTGTTTTACTTTATTACATAAATTCTTTTTTTTTATAGGTGATGCTGTTCTTGTATTTGAAGTTGAATTAATTACAATTGAAAGAAAATCTGAACTTTGAAAGAATATTATTTCTTTTTCAGTTAGATTTATTCACACTCAAAATGTTTGTCACTATTAATAGAATGTATTTTATAAAATTAAGGGATCATATATTGAATAATTTAGAAATTTGAATTGCACAATTTATCTGTTAATTTTTTTTTCCCCTTCGGACAATTTAAACAAATATTGGTGTTATTTTTTTTATATTTAATTGTTAAAAATCTTTTTTCTCAAAACCTATTAGAATCTTTTAAAAGCAGTTTATGCAAATCTAAATTATGTTAAATAGATTTGAGACAAAGGAGAAAGATTAAAATGTAGTGCTTGAATTGTTAAGAATATATTGTTTCTTCTTATCAGAACTCTTACTTAATTACACGAGAAAAAGGAAAAATATATTTCTACGCCTCGTTATTTGAAAGAAACAAAATTTATTTGTTTTACTTGTTGATAAAAGCAAAGGAAGATATTCTTTGTTTATTAGATATTTATGTATACTTAGTCTTTAATATATACTTAATATTCTCTATTTAAGCATTCTGTTGGATCTAAAAACATTTCAATTATTTATTAATGTTATTTTCTATCATATTAAAGATTGGTAATCTTGGAAAAACCTTTTATAATACAATTAAAGGAATGCATATAACATAATGATAAAAAACAATTATTGTAATAACTTGATGTTGTGTTAAATATTAATGTGTATTTCAGTTTATATATAAAATTAATAAATTATTTAAAACCGAAGACAATGCATTAAATTGGTTATTCAATGAATCTACAAATTGTATAAAATTAAAAAAAGAAATTGGGAATTTTCTTTGTGGTTATAACTGAAAAGTTTATGATTTTTTATGCACTAGAAATTTGGAATTTATGAGAATTTTGTAAAAGATGCATAGAATTATTTTGTATCATAATTGATTTTTACTTTTAAAAACTTCATTTCTTATATAAAAGTAATAAGTAAATTTTTGGATTGTAATTTAATATTAATTTGTGTAATTACTTATTAATATTAAAATAATAAATTCTAATATTGTCACTAACTGTAAGAAATATTGTAGGACAGAATTTTATTGTTAAAAAATTAAAAATGCTATTATTCCTTCTTCATTCAACACTTTTTGTGTTGAACGATGTCCAGTTGTATTTTTAATTTTATGAAATAATTTTTTCTTCTGTTTATTGACTATTTAAATATATTTTAAAATTGATTTGAATTAAATAATTTAAAATTATGAGTTTTTTTAACTATGGTATTTTTTTTAATACTTCAATGTATCTTGGATATTACAGAAATATTTAAAACTAAAAAAATGTATTTTGTAGAACATCAAATTTAAAATAAATTGCTCATTATAAGATTTTTGTAATTTTTAAATGAACTTTGTAGAATCGTTTTATTTGCATTTAATAATTAACATTCACTTTCATTATTTAAAGAATAAGGAGTGTACTTCATATTTTTTCCTCTTTTATACAAAAATATATTCAAATTGTCAAATTAGTATGGCATAGGATTTTATTTTTTTTTAATAAATGGCATTTAGGTGTGTTTATTATTAATTTTTACATGCTAAAGCATTTTTATAAAATAGTTGCATGAATAAATCTATGGAAAATAGGAAGAATTTCTAATTACAAACTTATTCTGATAGAATTTACTATGAATATGTAAAATGATCTTTTACATTTTCTAAAGTACTAAATATTAATGTATTATATAAAAATGTACATCACATATTTAATTTTTATAAATTAGTCAATTAAAAAATTATTTTAGATGTCTTATTTACAATATAAAGTGTTTTGGCATTCTTTTGCTATGTTAATAGCACATTATTGTTGCATTTGTCTTGTATCCATCTGAAAGATTGTTCTTTTCTTAAATGTTATATTTTACTGCATATATGCTCAGTTTGTGATTGGATTTTGTAATTTTCAAAATAAACATTCCTTTGTGAATTAAATGTGCTTTCTGCATTATGTGTTGTTAGATTATTAAATTTAAATTAATCGTACTTATCTTTTTAATGTTAGGTAAAAAAATTTTGTAGAGGTTTATTGCTCTTATTTGGGGTTTATAAAAAAATATAGTTAGCAATTTTAGATTTGTGATGATTTAAAAAAAAAAAAAAAATTGGAACAAATTGTGACAAATAATATTTTTGAACTATGTCTAAAAAATTTTTTTTTCAAACTCCACTTTTATCTTTCATGTGAATGTATACAGTTATCAATATTTACTTACAAGTAGTACATATATAAACATTTGGGGAAAAAAATACTGTATTTGAAGTATATATCATAAAAAATATTAGTTTGCGCTAATACAGGTTAATATATTTTCAAATATAATTTAAAGCCCTTCTGAGTAATTGTTAGGAGCAGTTTATGAATGTGAATTAAACATTTTAAATTTTAGTGTTTTCTCAGAATAACAGCTGGTCAATATTTCAAATTCTTACTCATTACGAATTTTAGCTTGAAATTATTATAAAAAATATTTAATTTTTTAAAGGGGAAAGCTCTGACTTTTATAATTTACAGATTTGTTCTGTTTTATAGGATGTTCATACATTTTTTTTTTTTTTTAAGCTTTAATGCATAATCTGAATACAGACCATGCAGATTGGTAAGCATCCAGTTTAATAGTGGAAATGGACGCATCAATTACTAGTCAAATAGACTATGCACACTATGCTCAGCTGCTTTGAAAGAAAAAGGTTTAATAGTTAATGTGAAATGGTTTTCTTCAATTTTTTTTTTTTAATATTGTGTCATCTACAATTTAGTTATTAAAAATGTTAAATTTCTACTTCAATTATAAAATGCCTCCTAAATGACATTTTCTTCGTTATGAAGCTACTCTTTTTTAATACATCCAACTTGGTTGCCTGCAATTTTCCATGCGATCGGTTGTTGGACTATATGTATTTATCTTAAAACTTTTTTTTCTCTTTTAATTGCTTGGCATGTTTTTATCTTTACATTTGGGAATGACTATATAGTTATCATGTACTGGCAGTTTAAATTATATTTAAAAAATATCTGTTGTTAGTTGATCTCGGGAAAAATTCCATAGATATAGTATATTTCCGTGTATAAATCAAGAATTTTTACAACTTTTTTTAAAAGTAAAAGGGTCGATTTATGTACTGGTCCGCTGATTTTGCAAAAAAAAAAGATGGTATTTTTCCATTAGCCTGACACAAGTAATAAATCGTCAAATATTGGTAAATAAGGCACGTTTTCATTTCTTTAATTTATATCTCTAAGTCACAAATAAAAAAAAAATTTAATGAAATGAGTTATTCGTTTTTTAAAAATTAGTTTTATTTTCAAAATTATTTGTATTGCAATTGACCCAATTTTCGTCCTGAACAAAAAAAAGTATCGAAACATACACCACAAATAATATTGAACTTTGGAAAATTTTTTGAAGAAAAACGAGGTCATGACTTATATATGGTGATTGTCTTAAATTGATTACTGTTAAACTGACATTGATAATGTTAGTTCAAAAACTTCTTGCTTGACAAAATAATTGGCATCTAAACCAATAGTATTTATTGAATATATTTCAATTCATAAGGATGACATAAATGTCAATATTTGTCTAATTTATCCATGCTGAATGAAAACTAGCATATATTTGAAAGAAAATCATGCATAAGCTATATAAATTTAATATTTTAGTAGAAGCATTTATTTAATGTAAAAAGGTCACTGAACATATTATACAGTCTTCAATATTTATAAAAAGTTGGAAATAAAATAAATTCAATTTAGTATTTGCAAAACCTGAATGACTATTGAAAATTTTTTTAAAATTTTTATTGAAATATTTTTGTTTTGTGATTTTACATCCATGAAACATTTTATAATGAATTATTATTTTTTTTTTCAAAAATTTACAATAAATCAATTTTTGATTATACTTCTTATTCTATTTAGTAATTAATTAAGGGGGAATTTTATGTATTTAAAAATCCATAATAAAGTACTTAAATTTCTATAATCTTCCAATATATAAGTTATTATCATGTGTGAACATGATGTTGTCCTGGTTAGAAATCCGTGACATCTCTAAAAAAGGGAAGCTATAAAATAAAAAAATGAGAATATAAGTTATTTAAAACAGACTAATATCCTCGCACAACACGAGAAACTTTAATTTCAAGAACTTTTATTTAAAATAAAAGCTGATTTTCACTTGATTTTATTTACAATGTTTGTCTGGCGTGTCCTTTTCGGAAAATGATGGCTTGAGATTTAGAGACATTAATTGCTATGCGCCATTCAGTTAGCCAATCCTCTAGAATATTCAGAAAATTTTGAAGAGTATTGATGACATATAGAATAGAAGCATCTTGGACAAGTGCAGCAGAATCGTCAGCAAATAGGCAAGTGGGAATGTTAGTGCATTGAGGAAAGTCGTAGGTGAAGATATTGTAGAGAATAGGACCGAGCACGCTTCCTTGAGGTGTACCAGCACTAATACGACCGATAGTGGAGAATTCATTATGAAGTCGAATCGTGAGACATAAGATCACATTCTTGTAAATCAAAAATTTAAATGATCAAATACTAAATCATTGAAGATACATATTAGAGCATAAATAATTACGAAAAACATTATTTATTTTAAATATTTCGAAATGAAATTTTTTATTTTTTTTCTTGTTGATGTCCAAAAAAGGGCATCAAATTGAACTGAAGTAATGAAAGTAGTGGCCGCTTAGAAATCGCATTATATTTTCAGTTTTGCTGTGAAAAAAGTGCCGGCAAGTTTCGACAATGACTTCGTATGTATATTTTCTTAATGTATTAGAAGTTTATTAAATAGTGATTTTTACTTATTTCATATTATTTTTAATACTTGGTATTTAATTTCATCATCACGATTTTGAAATGGATCAAATACCCAATGTCTCCCAAAAAGTGTTTGTATACGTACGAATTTCAGTGAAATATTGTTTTATCATTCTAATTTTGAAATAATATCAAAATTTTCTAGCGAAACTAAGTAAAATATTTTAGTACTTAGTAAGATATCGATGTAAATCTTTATTTTATTTTCATAATCAACAAGTAATTACTTAACTCGCAATGATGTTTTTAAATTGTCAAACATGGTACTTTTTAAATATTAAATCCTATGCTTTCCAAAATTAGTTATATTTTCAAAAAGAACTGCAGATAGCACTTTCTGAAAATCGTTATGATGCTGCTTTGTTTTGTTGGAAAAAAAAAAAAAAAAATGCTGCTTTTCCGTCTTTATTTTAAAGCGACCGTTTGTTTAATTTCAAATTATGATAGGACATTAAAAATGTATGAAATAAAACGGATTGAGAGATTAATTGACCATTATGTTGAAAAAATATCAAAAATAGAAAAGAATCATATAATAGTCAAATTAAGTATAACCATTTCAAACTGTTTCAGTAACTATAATAACATATTTTTATGCAATAATGGCAAATTCATTTGGTAACAAAAATTTTTTGCTTTTATGTGACGTCTCATATTACCTTGCTTTTGCCAAGTTTAAGGCATATGAACATTTATATAAAAATAGTCCTAAATTGTACATGGTTTACAATTATTTAATTTTAAGCTTTTACAGTATGAGTGTTTCAGAACTCTAAAGTTTCAATAATTTTTTAATGATGCTGTGATAAAAGAGGATTTTATTCTAATTCACATACTTATGACTTTTAGTAAAATAAAAGCTATTCTTTACTTTCTTAAATGTTTGAGAATTTTCCTTCCTTCTCTTGTTACTAATAATATAATTATTGTTGTTAATACATTAATTTATTAGTTCTTTCTGCAAACAGTCATATATTCTCATCATATTTCATACTTTTAAATTATTATTCAAATGTCGCACATTATTTAGCCTCTTAATTTCAATAGCTAGCTGTGACACTTTTAAATATTTACCAACAGGGCATGTGGCTGAACTTTAACCAAAAGCATTCAATATAAAATTGCAGATTTTTTTTAAAATACTGTTTTTATGCAGACATAGTTTTTACTTAGCAGCATTCGCTTGTTATTAAAAAAGCTTCTAAGATGATGCAACTAAACATATGTAATATATTTGTAGGTTTCATTGCTGATATAATGTGAAGTCATTATCACATTTAAAAATGAGATTAATCATTAACCAGCCTTAGAGTTGCCATAATTAGATTTTGAGCAGAGTCACCTTTGGCAATGATCACTTTTTGATAATTGCTAATTTGGTGTGAAATTGAGGTTTCACAGAGGGGCATCAAACATTGAAGAATCAGATATAATTAAACTGTGAAAATTATTATTTTTTCAACAAGTATATTGTCTGACTAAAATTTATTGTGCATTATTTATGTATTTAATTTGTAGAATGCATCCTGCATTTAAATTTTTTTTTCATTACCTTGATCCTTTCTGCAGATTAAAGGGTTATTATATTTGTGTAAGTAGAAGATTCTGTGATGCAGAGTCCTGCATCAGAGAGTAAACCCCAGGATCATGCCAAGTTGTCAATGGTTAATCAATTCGAGTAACATGTGCAGCAAACCTTTTTTTATGATGATCTTATGACCATGCATGCCTTTGTCCAGTGTGTGTGTGCTTATCCAAATGAAGTTTTTGCTCAGGATTTTTGTATTATTATTATATAATCTTAAATTTTCATTTTTGCCATTCTTCACTGGAACTGCATGAAGGCACAGGAAGTGTATGATAAGGAAAAACAAATCTGAAGTAGAAATAATTTCTCATCCATTCCCACATAAGAGTTTCAAGGAAAAAGGAAAGAGTGGAAATCAAACAACTTGATGAAAAATAATATATGAGTGGGAAAAGGAAAATCGCAAACATTTTGATCAGCTTCTAATATAAAGACTTAGATATATGGATACTATTGATTGATTTTCCTTGAAATAGTAGTAAAAGGAAGGTGTTTGTGAAATTATAGATGATAATGAAATTCCTTCAAAAAATATACTGTATGTTTCACTAACTCGTTAGCTTAACTATCATTAATATATTTGTGTAGTTTGAGAGCTTGAGCTTTATTTGTGTAGCTTCTTATTTTATCATTAAAAAGTTTGGGCACTCCTCTAAATAATTTAATTAGCTTGTGAAAATAATTATAAACTCTTGAACAAAATTATTAAATTAATTTGCTTCATTTTCAAATGTGTAATAATCGATTTGTTACATAAAATGAACTGTTAATTGATATGAAATTTTTCAATAAAATAAGATCTAAATAGAATTTTATTGATGGCAGCTATTTATTCCATTATATCTTTTAGAATTCATAGTTGGAAAAAAATATTGATAACTAATGAAATTTAAATCATCATTCCTTATATACCTATATAAATTAGAATCGATTATATATATATATATATATATGTGTGTATATAATGCTATATGTGTAAAATATTCTCTTTCTGTATCATCACTTGCCATCGTTTTATCAATCACCAAAATCTGATTGTAATTTTAATTCTTTCATATTTCAGATTATTACAGAAGCCTAAGAGTGATATGACGCCAGAAGAACTGGCTAAAAGAGAGGAGGAGGAATTCAATACGGGCCCTCTGTCTGTTCTCACCCAATCCGTAAAAAACAATACACAAGTTCTAATCAACTGTAGAAATAATAAAAAAATATTAGGCAGGGTGAAGGCTTTTGATAGGTAACTCACTTTTTATCTGTGTAGAAAATTTAATACATTCATATTATATTAATTTTTTATACATTGATTAAATACATTACAGTTGAAATTGATGTTCATGTTATATTTATAGATTAAATCATAATTTTTAAACTACAAAAGCTTTACAGTTTTAATCTCTTTCAATCGGAAAAATAATTATTTTTCCGATAATATCAGTTTCGAAGAAAATATTTCCATCTTAACTTTAAATATTAAATATATATATATATATACAGCTATTCTATTTCTTAATGTTTTCATTTTAAATTATATTATATACAGATTTTTTTAAAGAGATTTTACATATCACAAATTCAAATTTACAATCACAACTCAAATAGGATTTTCTTTCCTACATTCTGAAAATAGTTTTATCATAATATTATTGTAAAGAGAATAGCACAGTATTGGGGGGGATTCTTCTGCAATATTTATCACTGGCTAATTTATCAATTAGACAGAGGATAAAATGTGCTAAGAATTTTTTTTAAAAACTAGTTACGAGCTATTTTTATTGTGCAACTTTAGATCTATAAGTTTTAAATTGTTGATCACACTTTAACACAATGTACCAATTATAAATATTCCAGAAGATAATAGTTATTGTTTTTCTTTTTAAAAAGTACATCTAAAACACCATCATATCAGAATACAAATGCTTAAGAGAAATGAAATTTTAGGCCAACACTTAAATATATTAAAATTTCTACATAAAATTTAATCTGTAGTCCGTCATTTAAATATTTATTTAAATGATTTCTTTGGTTAGTTAAAAAAAGATTTTTACTACTGTTTAGTATGTATTATATCCAAACTCAATTTATAAAACTGAAGGTTTAAGGTACATTGTTTTATTTGTTAATAGTATAAAATTCTGATGGAAGGGGAAACATATTGGCGTGTTAGATACTTATTAAATTAGATGGTGTAGATTTATTTTTAAGTATGATTTTAGAATTATGCTTTCATTAATTTGATTTTGTTCTATTTTAGACATTGTAACATGGTATTGGAAAATGTTAAAGAAATGTGGACAGAAGTTCCCAGGACAGACAAGGGTAAAAAGAGAGTCAAACCTGTTAATAAGGATCGATACATCTCAAAAATGTTTCTTAGGGGTGATTCTGTGATCATGGTTTTGAGGAACCCACTTCCAATCCAAAAACCATGAGCATGTTTAATTTTCCATTTTCTATTCAGTTGTAAAAAAATCACCATTTTCATATTTGATTTAATAAAGAATTTATAATTGGATTTATTATTTGTATTAAATTAAGATGTACCATTTAATATGTTTTCAGATTTATCTAATCCTAACACAAACTTGTAGCCATCTCATCCAAGTTCACTGATTTTTCTTTTTTAACATTCCAATGAACAAGATTAAGTGTGTCTTTTGTAGATGTTTTAAAATTTGATGTATTATTTGAAAATTTTCTACTTTACTCATTGCTGTTACAAACATATGTCACCATACTGGACTTGTCATAAATTATTCCTCCAGATTATCATTCCTTTCGATGCATTTATCCATGGGGCAATCCTCTTTGCACTGTTATTATAATAAAACTTGTTTCTCCATCCTGCTGAGAATTTTTGTAATAATTTTGAAATTTTCTGAATTTGCTGCTTCTATGATATTACATGTATATAGATTAACACAAATTGTAGAGGTTGTTTGTACATTTTCGTAACAATTTTGAACACGCGCATATATATATATATATATATATATATATATATATATATTAGACACATAATTTATAAATGGAGATAATTTTATTTTTATTAACAAGCAGAGGTAGTTTTATTCTACAACATGTTTAGTAATAGCCTCTTTGTTAAAATATATTTCATCTTAATTTCCACAATAAAAGACTGTCCAAAAGTATAAATAATTTTTCAAATTAAATGATTATTAATTGGTGACATTTTTAAGTGATTCATTAATAATGAATCAATATTTTTTAAGGTTTTTATCATAACGAATTCTGCAAATATTTATGGTATTTTATAGGCAGACTTTTCTTTTGTAATAATGCAATTATTATAAAATGGACAAATTCTTCATACAAGGTTATTGCACAATAATAATCCATAGGAGACGCTCTTAAATCAAATAGTCTCAAATTTGGTTTCACTTTTAATTTTTTTCTAAATATGAAGCAATACATTAAAGTCCGCATTCACACCAACACAGGGAGATGTGAAACGTTGGCCAAACGCAAGCCTCTGTAGTTACTCATTAATTTTGTTTACAGTTTCTATATATGTATAAACATTTTGCTATAACTGTTCGTCGAATTTGGATACACATGATCTACCATTTTTAACACTCAAATATAATTTTTGAAGATTTTTTTTTATTAATTGTGTCCCTTACCTTAAACATTGAAATGTTAAAATCATGCCTTTTACATCTTTTTTTTATGGTCGTATAAAAGTATTTCTCTTCATAAAAAGTAAAAATAATGAGCATAATATTCAATATATAGTTTTATTTATATGCGACATATTAAAGCAAAGAATAATATTATTAATGCAAATGATAATTAATTCTTATGTCAAAGTAATGCCATTCATAGTTTTTTTATTCATTTTAATTTGATTGATAGAGAAAATCAAAATCATTACAAAAATGTTTGAACACGCTCAGTATTTGACTATTCACTTGGTTACTACAGAAATCATGCCAAATACTAAAACACCTTATTAAATTGATGTAATTTCATGTTGAAAAAAAATCTTAAGTTTCGGATGGCTTTTTTTTTTTTTTTTTCATTACTGAAAGATAGATTTGTAGCACCGGCGATTCAAACATGTAAAAAATTGTATACCCATCAATTTTTATGAAAAAATTCTCATTACTTTACAAATTACAAAGAAAGAAAAAAAAGGCCCATATCAATAAAATAGTTTCATTCAATAACTGAATTTATTGCCGTCAGTTTGATTACTAAGATAAAAGCAAGCAAATTTTTCTAGATTTCATTGAAAAACGTTTGTAAGCAAGAAAAATAATTCAAATTGTTTATTTAAATAATTGCTTTAAGGAAATTATACCATTTAGAATCAATAAGATCTGTAATGACACCTCTTTTGAGCAATAAATGTTAAAATTATATCGTTCTTTTTTAAGGCATCTTAAAATTTTGAAACCATGACATTAAACAGTTAACTATGAAGATTGCTATTTGTCTTTCAACTTCATCAAATTAACTAATGAGTTATAATTGAATGCAACTCTACTAAATATTGGTTTAAATTTATGTACTCTTAAATAGTAAAAAAAGTCTTAATTTTCTTTTTTGCATGGGTTAACTGATGGAAAGTAAATGGATTTTTTTACATGATTGCAGTTTAATAAAAATCTTTTATAAATAAAAAGTTATGAGAATTTTAGCCAAATAACTGCTTTTTAAATTTTTTTAGAAAGAAATTGAATAAAAGATTAATTATTTTGTATTTTTAATCTTTTGATAAGATAATTTTTAATTAAAAATAATTTTAATGAATATGAAAACTGGGTTAAGTAGAATTAATAAAGGTAATTTAATCAGATTAAAATGAAAGAATTTAACAATAACGAAGTAATATTTCAAATTGGCATATGATTATTAGTTGGGGACATTTTTTAAAAGACTTGGAAAATAATTTATAAATGATTCACTTTTTATTAATTCATTATTTTAATAATAAATTAATATTTTTATCATAACAAATCTTACAAATATTTTATAAGTAGAACTTTCGTTTTGTAATAATGATGTGGTTATTTTATTGATTTCAAATATTCTTATTAAAGTCTTATAGTTTGTTCTTATGAAATATATAGTTGTTCTGATGACATTCAAAGTTTTTCAATAATTTTTATCTGTTTACCTTTATAGATATTTTTTTAATCTAGGTATTTTTTTAATGCTTAATTATTATTCATATCATATGGGTTTTTTTTTTTTTTTTTTTTTTTATATTTCTAATTGAATAATTTTACTTATTTTTGAATAATACTTAAATTGTTTCTTAGATTTCATGATGATATGAAATAAATAAAGTCACTTAAAATATATATTATACAAAATTTTATTTTGAAACCTTTTTAATTCGAATTTTGTATTGTTTCTTCAGCAGTATGTGCTACACAAAAAAAAAATCCTTTACTTTTTTTTGTTATAATTTAATCTGCATTACACCAGATCATGTCTGCTAGTAGGAATTAAAATATAATATATTTTATGTATATAAGAAAATAATTTTTTAATTTAATATTGGATAGATGCAGTACAATAGGTTTAAAATCATGAAGGAAAAAAAAAAGGAAATATGCATCTTTATTGTAAAAAGTAAAATTTATTTTATTTTAAGACTGAATAAGCCTTGAATGCTATGATTGAAAAGAGACTTATTAGTCCGTGTAATTAAATCCTTAAGCCACCATGATTCTTCATCATATTTTAGGAAAAAGACAGCTCTAAGGGGGATTAGAGCTGGTTCTAGGGGTACTTGTACCAAATTGTAATGACATCTGAGACCAAAATTGATTCACTAAATTGGCATTTTAATTGAAAACTGGTCAAAAGGTTTCATAGCCTATGAACAATGCTAAAAGTTCTAAGGGCTATAATGTTTTATTATACACTGAAGTGACAAAAGTCATGGGATACCTCTTAATATCGTGTCGGCCCTCCTTTCGCCCGGCGAAGTGCAGCAACGCGACGTGGCATGGACTCAACAAGTCGTTGGAAGTCTTCTGCAGGAATATTGAGCCATGCTGTCTCAATAGACGTCCATAATTGTGAAAGCGTTGATGGTGCAGGATTTTGGGCACGAACAGACCTCTCGATGATGTCCCATAAATGCTCGATGGGATTCATGTCGGGTGATCTAGGTGGCCAGATGATTCGTTGGAATTGTCCAGAATGATCTTCAAACCAATCGCGAACAGTTGTGGCCCGGTGACATGGCGCATTGTCATCCATAAAAATCCCATCGTTGTTTGGGTACATGAAGTCCATGAATGGCTGCAAGTGATCTCCAAGTAGCTGAACATAAGCATTTCCAGTCAATGTTCGGTCCAGTCGCACCAGAGGACCAAGTCCATGCCATGAAAAAACAGCCCACACCATTACGGAGCCACCACCAGCTTGAACAGTGCCTTGCTGACAGTTTGGGTCCATGGCTTCGTGGGGTCTGCGCCACACTCGAACCCTACCATCAGCTCTCACCAACTGAAATCGTGACTCATCGGACCAGGCCACGGTTTTCCATTCATCTAGGGACCAACCGATATGCTCACGTGCCCACGAGAGTCGCTGCAAGCGATGTCGTTCTGTCAGTAAAGGCACTCGAGTCGGTCTTCTGCTGGAATAGCCCAAGAAAGCCAAATTTCTCCGCACAGTTCTAACAGACAAGTCCCTTGTACGTCTCACATTGATTTCTGCGGTTAGTTGACGCAGTGTTGCTTGTCTGTTAGAATTTACGACTCTTTGCAGACGTCGCCGGTCTCGGTCGTTAAGTGCAGGCGGTCGACCACTGCGCTGTCCATGGTGGGATGTTATGCCTGAAATTTCATACTCTCGGCACACTCTTGACACAGTGGATCTGGGAATGTTGAATTCCCTAACGATTTCCGAAATGGCATGACCCATGCGTCTAGCTCCAACTAACATTCCGCGTTCAAAGTCTGTTAATTCCTGTCGTGCGGTCATCGTCACGTCAAAACCTCTTCACATGAATAACTTGAACAGAAATGAAAGCTCTGCAAAAGCACTGCTCATTTATACCTGTTCTACGCGATGCTACTGCCATCTGAAAATTTGCATATTGCTATCCCATGACTTTTGTCACTTCAGTGTATTCCTTAGAGCAATATTTTATAATATCAATAAAAATGAAAATCTCAATGTAAATCATATTAAATTTAAAAAACGATTTATTTGTCTATTTTTTTAATAAAAAAATTTCATGTTTGATTAAAATAAAATGTGTGTAATAATTATGTAAGCCATGAGTATACAAAAATAAAAGAAGTAAATGTTTGTCTGTATTTCTTAGACTAACTTGAAATCTATCATAATTTTTTTTTTTTTTTTTTTTTTTACTGTTCTGTTTAATCAGAACTCATGACAAAATTCTAAAAATGATTCTTGATTTATTTATCATTTATTAAGTTCTTATGGCTTTAATTGAATGTTAATGCGAAAAGAGATCGTCAGCGACATAGTCAGGCAATTTATAAATTTGCATGCGAAATTTAAGCATATATGAGTAGATATAAGCACACACATACATATATATATAGGACCTAAACTACACTGGTAGACAAAATTAAGAGATGGAAGACATTTTCCCAAATATCTCAAAAAAAATACTGAATATAAATAAATGAAATTTGGTATGGATATAGCTTATTCCATGATAATAAAGTATGCAAAACAAAAATGAAAGTGCCATTCACTGGCATGACCTATTGCCAATAAATCCATTGTAGTCTGAACTTAGGGATAAAAGATGACAATAAAAGTGAGGCTTGTACAGTGTGTGTTGCCTCTAGTATGGTGTATGGTCACCCCTAACAGACAGACAGCATGCACAACGAGTATGCATGCTGTTAATAAGGGAGTTAAGGAGGGCTTGTGGAAGACCCTCCCATTCTTCCACCAGAGCAATTTTTAACTCCAGAATGGTTCTGGGGAGGTTGGCGCATCGCAATAGCTCTCCCAAGAGCATCCCAAGCATGTTCAATAAGATTCTGGTCAGGGGATTTGGCTGGCCAATCCATTCGTTGAATATCCTCGCTTTCCAGATACTCATCAACCATGAGAGCCCTATGTGGTCGCGCATTGTCGTCCATAAAAATGAACTCAGGGCCAACAGCGCCTCTGAAAAGACGCAAATAGGGCTCTAGGACCTCCTGCCTGTACCTCTGGGCATTCACGGAACCATTGTCAAACACATGGAGCGGTGTGCGGGTATCTTGCATGATCCCTGCCCAAACCATGACTCCTCCACCAGCATAATGGTCCCTTTCGATAATGTTGCTAGGATGGTATCGGGTTCCAGGGTCCATCCATATCAATAACCGTCCAGAATCAGGTTGTAGAGAGAATCTGGACTCATCGGTGAAGAGAACATTAGCCCATTGAAGATGTGTCCAATTTTGATGTTGTCTGCACCATTCTGCACGCGCTCTTTTGTGGGATGCAAATAGCGAGCTTCCTGGCATACAGACCTCTTTCATGGAGTCTCCTGGAAACTGTCTTACTCGAAATTGATGTTCCTGTAGCAGCCGCGAGGCCCCTAGACAATTGCGTGGCTGTAGCTGTCCTCTGGCGCTTAGCTGAAAGGAACAAATACCGGTCTTCATTGGCCGTTGTAGCCCTCGGGCGACCTTGTCCTGGTCGTCTGCATACTGTCCCACTAGTTTTAAATTGACTCCACAAATTGGAAATGACGCTTGGTGTTATATCCAATTCCCTAGCAACCTGAGCTTGGGACTGGCCTGCCTCAAGTCTACCCATAATTCTCCACCTCATACCTTCGTCTAAACGATGATGTCCACTCATTTCACCTAAAAACCAACAAGAAACAACAAGATTATTCAAAAAATGCACTAAAATCTGCAACTGTGTTGAAGAGTGGAATGAGATGAACAGCTCGATGCGGACTTTTATACCTCCTGCTGGCTTAGCAACGCCCACAAGAATACGTAAACTTATCTCAGGGCCAATAGCGCTACAGTGACCATATATGGCAATCAACTGTCCAGGTTTTGTGCGGTATTTTTAGAGAGATGTGCGAAAATGTTTTCCATCTCTTAATTTTGTCCACCAGTGTATATAAAAACGAACAAAAAATAATTTGTTGTGTCTTGTTCTGCAGTGCGGGACGGATATCACATGAGTAATCTACTCATGGATGGAGGGAAAGGGGACAGCTTCTGTTGTGATGGAAATCCCATGAGTAGAGTCTGAAGAAGGAGGACTTTTCGGGGGAACTACCCCGCATTTGCATATCGTATGGAAGAAAACCCTTGAAAATCTCCCACCAGGTAGTCCGACTAACGAGGCAAGATGCTGAACATCATAAAAGCCGCCGAGGCTCCACATTTATTTTGAAACAATGTCTACTACAAAGCCACCAGTGGATTGAACTTCAGCCCTAATGCTCACCAGCGGCGCACGTTGCCACAGAACTTCGAGTTGGGCACAAAAGATTCTAAAAGAGAATAAACAATGAACTTTTTAGAAGAACAATCAGTCCTTGTTATTGATTCCAAACATCCTCTTTGCAATAAGTGAGTTTTAGAAAAAAGTATATTCGACAGCGATTGTGACTACGTGCATATGCATCTCACATCCATAGTCAATTTACTAGATGGGAGTTTTGAAGGATTTTCTGTCGTATGACATGCAAATGAGTATTAGTTCCCTCTAAAAGTCTTCCTGAAAGGTAATGTCCTCCGATTATTTTCCGTGGATGGGCTGCTCATGTATGCATAAGTTTTATGCATCTCAATGGTCAATTTACTAGATGGGAGTTTTACAGATTTTATCTCACACGACATGCAAATGAGTATCAGTTTCCTCTAAAAATTTTCCTGGAAGGTAATGTCTTCCAATTGTTTTCCGTGGGTGGGCTGCTCGTATATGCGTAAGTGGGATAAAATGGCCGCAAAAAAAAAAAAAAAAAAAAATGAGTGGATGCCACTATGTCGAATTTATATATATTTTATGTTGATATTCGCCTAATGGAGATCAAAAATTCATCATTTTTTATTTATACTGATATTTAATAAAATGGTTTATTGTTTCTTATCCCACTTGGTCGTCAGCAACATCTAAACCAAATTCATGAACCCGTGAGAAAAATCTGAGGGGCCAAGTAGCTAGCGCTCTGGTACTCGGTACCACAGGTTTCAGGTTCGAGTCCCGCGGTGCCACGGATGTTCGTAATGGTTTGGAAACCACTTTAAACTGTAGGTCCCGGTCTGTTTAGCCCAAAGTGTGCATAAAATGACTGTAGAGCGACAAACCAAACCGTGAGAAAAACTGATGTGTCATGATAAAAGGTAAAACACGAAGCTTCATTTTGTCCTTGACCTTGCGGCACAAAGACATGGGGCACCCAAAGGAAGAAGTCCGACTTTACCCCACCCGGTTATACCCCAGGTACTCATTTTAGTCGCCTTTTACGGCATGCATGGGCTACAGTGAGGCTATTCTAACCCGGACCCACCCGGATGATTTAATAAAATTTAAATAATAATAGTTTTCTTTTTAATAAAACTAAGAAAATTTAATTTGTTCAATAAAATCGATAAACGTAGAGGAAATATTTAGTCCAAGGACAAATAATACATTGACATTTTATGTTACTTTAACATTATGTTACTTCAGACAAGTAAAAATAATGTTTGCAATTAATCTTACATTATGGCAAATCATATTACGGTGAAAAAAAGAAGAAAAAAAAATATATATCTCTGACTTATAGAATGTTTTCATGGAAACGAAATTAGTTTGCTTAAATAGTTTCTTCTTATATTCTCATGTCTTATTTCTATTGATTTTTCTTTTTTCTATGACAGAGGGATAAGAGAAAAATGGATATTTCCCGAAAAACGCAAGGATATATTGTAAAAAAAAAAGTTTTTATTCGTGTTCACAAGAAGATTAAGGTCGACCTTCTTTTTTTCGGATCGATAAAGTACTGTTTCTTCTTGAATAGAAAAATTACTTTTCCAACATTTTTAGTAAATCTAAGATTGCCGAAACTTCCTCGATACAGTAACCGGTCATTTTTTTTTTTTGAAATTAAAAAATAAATAAATAAATAAAAAAAAAAAAAAAAATGTAAATATTTCGTTAGAATGCACTTTATTTTTTCGGGATATGGAAACTTAAGAATTTGTAATAATGCAAAAATAAGTAAATTCATAATTTTAAATGTTATGCATCTCAATGGTTAATTTAGATGAGAAAATATGTTCTTTGATATATTCTTTTGGGTATTGCATGTGATAACGTTTCTTGTAGAATTGGGAAAACTTCATTCTTATTTGCGATGACATTTATCTTTTTTTTTATATTCTTTTAGAGATTCTTGAACATTTCATTCTTCATGAAGTTCTCGAAGTGTTCGAATCCTGGTGGTGTCATGGATATTTGTAGTGATTCGGAATCCACTTTAAACCGCAAGCCCCGGTCTAATATGACTGTAGAGCGTTAAGTGTAAGACTGATAAGTCTATCTCGTAAAAAGAAAACATGTCATGTATCGGAATCTGCCAGCAGATGGCCTTGGCCCACCATGGGCTGTAGTGCGGGGAGTTAGTTAATTAGAAAGCACATGAGTTTTGGCCTTTCTTTAAAAAATTTCAGGAATCAGATAATTTTATTTGAATTAAATTTCAAAAATAGCTTTTTGTGAACTTTTTCGGCAAAAATCTAGAATGGGGTTGGAGGTCGCATTATCGCAGAAAACATTTGAAAGTTAGTAATCAGTGTGGGTTAGACTGTAATATGGTGAAGGGGGAACTTTTCGCGCAATAAAGCAACTTTTTATTTGTTATAATTTAAAACATGTTAAATGCAAAAAAAAAAAAAAAAAAAAAAAAACTTTTGAAATCTGAATAAATGCACGTAGAAAAAGTAGTTTTTATAATAAAAAAATGATTTTTTTTTTCTTCCAAACTATAATTTTAATTTTAAACTGATAAAAAAAAAAATCGAAGTCAAGCTGTTTTTCACACTCAAAGGATGTTTTCCAAGTGCACCCTGTGGCATTCCAGACATAGATATGTTCAGATTTAAAAATAAATATAGTTACTCTTTTTTACTTACCCGTTTAAAACAGTTTTCATTATAAACAAATAACCTTCTGACTGGTTTTTTTTTTTCCCCCTTCTTTTATTCGCGTAAAAAGAGCCACACAGCGATAATGCACCAAAGAATGTTTCCAAAAAACTAGGAGCGATAACTTTAATGGTCAGCTACCAGAACCGTTCGAATTTTAATGTTAAAAAAATTTCCACATCAGCCTATGAGACTCCGCCGTCTGTAAGTAGAACTTTGTGGAGTTGATCATCTAACATTAACTGAAGAACTAGTATTTATATTTTCTGATCGTGGATTAAACGTAAGGAATTTTTTCTGGAAACTTTTTGGGTTCCTATAAAAGAAGAATACTTGTTAATATCTAAAAAAGCTTTGAACATTTTACTAGAATTGTCAACGTGACGTTTATCTCAATTAGTCTTTTCTAAACTCCTCATAATTAAATGTAAAAAGAGAGCAACTCTCTAATCTGTTGAAGAAGAAATGAGAGTTTGCTTTTCAAATAGATGCAAAAACATTGGAGAAATCATGTTTTTCATAAACACAAGATTGAATAAAGTTAAGGTGTGTTTCATTTTATTTTTTTATCTCATTTCTTTTTACTTAATTATTATTATATATTTCTCATAAATTTGTATATAGTGCGCTTACAATTACTCGTTGGATTTTAAATGCTCCCCGACTTCAAAAATTTGGAGAACTATGTTATACGAAAAGTGAATTTGAAGTCACAGAAAACTATACTTCTTGCTAGAAATCAATTTTGCTTGTCAAGTTATTCTACATAATACTTTGGTATTTATTAATTTAGCACTATTTTTTTTTATAGGAAATGAATTTTTTGTAGAAAATTAAAAGAGCTACGATGTCTTTAAAATTAGTACACAAATATTACACATTTAAAGTTAATAAAAAATATTCTTAATACAAAACCTTTTTATAGAAATATGAGTTCAATAAAGGTCATTTGAATTTATTTCACAAATTCTTCCAAAATCCATTATTAAAGATCATAATACATAAAAGTCACTACACTGTAGAGGCAAATCTTGTCATCTTCAATGTATTAATGCACATGCCAACAGTGAGGGCAACGAATGCGCTGACTCTTTAGCCAAAGAAGCCAGGGACAATGATCAACCCAGGACTAACATCTCACTTGCAGATACTAACGCAGTTGCCAAAAGCCGACTCATTCCTCATAACTTTAAGAAGCCACTCATCACGGACTTCAACTGTCCTAGGAAGTTGACATTAGTTATTAGCAGACTCAGAACTAATCATTACAGAGGGATGAAGATTCTCCTAGACAAGACAAGGGAATACGTCCCCTGCAGAAATTGCCCCAACGCTTTTCTAACACCTAAGCACATTCTAGAGTGCCCAGCACTCACTCCCCATGTTTTACAATTGGGTTATGGTGCCAATCGAGGCCAACTTAAGAGAAGTCCTGTATAGTGAAGCGGCGCCGATGATAGCGGGCCGCTATCGTGAAGACTTTTGACTTGATCTAACTTCGATAATCATATTTTAAATCCTTGGACACGATAACAACAACAATAAAAGTACGGTGAGCAGTCAGATGCAGGAAATTTTCTAGCCCACACCCCAGATTAACTTTTAGTAATGACGACAAGATAATTATTTTAAAGTATTCAATACATTCTGAGTGTCAGAAAACAGTCACTTCAAAGCATCTCTTACAAGTATAACTTGCAGCTGATTGGCTCATCAACAGAAAGCCCAATCGAAGCTTTCTGAAAAGTTAAAGTTGATCATTCAAACTTTATTAAAAAATGTCACATTCCTTCCGGCTATGGCTAAGGCACAAGAAATCTTTGGTGTACGAAATTCTTATGCACTCCATGGTAGATCTCGTCAAGAAAATCGTAGCAGCTGACAATAAAAATAACACAAGGAATTTTATAGAGAAGATGAGCCTTTGTTCTCTTCCTCGATGTCAATTGTGCAACAGCACCCCTTGGCAAACTGTTTAGAAGTATTTATCAATGCGAGCAATTATTTACACATGAAAGGAAACAAGTCTCTTGTCAAATTCAGAATTAATGGCATTCACCTTCGGTCTGTTTTGACAGTAATCACCGCGATTCTAGGAAGTAGAAAAGATGATAGTAGAGAAGGAAAAAAAAAAAAAAAAAAAACATTAATTTTATTGTTGTCTTATTCTTCTTCATACATATATATTTCCAACCCACATAAACTTAGAACCTCATTTATTGCATATCATTATGATACAGAATTAATTATGTATACTGAAAATAATTTTTATGAAAATTTACTAATTTTGGGGGCATTTAATCGTATTTTTTTAACCATACATATATATATCATACACATGTCTAGTTGTCACAAATTTGTGCATATCTTATATTTAATTTAGTTAAAGTCTTCTTGGTTTGTGCGCTAATTGCTAAGTCATCTGTATATGAGTTTAATACAATGTTTTGGGTATCCCATTTAATTATTAATATTAAGAATTAGTATTAAGATTTGAGAATATGACAAGCACACAATAAAATTAAAATTTTCATGTAAATTAACATTATTTCATAGAAAACATTAAATATTAATAATTATATACCTGAAATTTAAATGAAAGTTCTGATAAACCATAATAATTCATTTACTTATTTGGAATATCAATATCAGCAGCAATCCAATAATATATGTAAATTTAGATTAAATCAAGTCTCTATTATTGTCTTTTTCCAAATTTTAGCACAAGATCCCTAGGCGACAACCTTTTTTTTTTTTTTATACACACATATATGCATTTCGCATAATAAAATAAAAGATAACATGGTACTTTCATAGAAATGAATAATTATATATATATATCGCTGTTTCAGAATATATTTATTTTTTTCTTACAGAATCAAACAAAAACTAATTAGAAAAAGGCTTGAAAAAATTTCAAATTAAATAACTACCTTTATTTAAAAAAAATAATAATAATAATTTATACATATGAAATCAAAAAATCTGAAATATTTAACATAAAGAAATAAAATACATCAAAATACTTTTTTTTAAATAAAATTTAAAAATACATCTTATACAATGGTAATATAATACATACATTTGTTTTATTACCATATTTAGAAGAACATAATTTTTATATTTCCTTTAAACTTCTTAAAACAGATAATGACTTTCTTCTATTCTCTATAAACTGCCTTTAAGAAATCATTTAAAATAAAATCATTCACAAAAATCATCTTTTAAAATATGGATAGGTAAACAAATAATATATATGAATTTTTTTTGTTACTCCTATGTATTCAAAAAATAAATATATATTTAAGGCAAATTGTATGTTACTAAAATTATCTAATATACATTAAGTACATTTCAAAAACTCTGATTATCAGTTAATTGACTGACATTGATATGAGATATGGTTACTGACTTTTTAGAAGAAGTACTATGTCTAGCTTTTACAGTAAATTGCATTTAGACTTGATATGTTTTAAGTAGAAAAACAATTGATTAAATAGAATAAATAATTATACTTAGAAATGTCAATATTTTTCTTTTTAATTTTAATAAAAATAAATATATATTGTTTAATTTGTTTTAACATTAAAATGCTTTATATAAAAAAAAATATAATCTCTTATCCTTCACCTAGCTAATAACTAATATATTTATGTTATTTAAGTCATCATTGCAGCTGTTCTAAGTAATTTTGAATTCCTTAATTTAAATGTTTCTACCAAAGAATATTTTAACAAGTATGGAGGATATGATTATTTTACCTAAAATTAATATGTGCTGATTTTATTGTTTGAAGATAATCTATCACAAAAATAGATTGATTAAATAGAAATAATACAATATTCACTTTAATAAAGGAAATTAAAAAAAGGATGTTTCACAGTGATGAAAAAATAAATCTGTAACATCTAAGATTAAAAAATTTAAAAGCTTTTGTAACAGCAAAGGAAAATAAACTATAAAGGAAAAGAGTAGGAATAAAAATTTCATAAAAATAAATGAATAATTGATGATAAATTTTGCAGGTATTCTCCCAGAGTGTAAGCTGGCACTCAATTCTTGTTTTGGTATCAAACATTGATAATTAATTCAATTTGGTCTGTTACTTAGGGGCTTATATTTTATGATGACCTGTTTGGCAGGTCATTTTTTATGACTATAATCATTTCTTACTTTGGTTTAATTTAATTATTGCCTTAGCCTTTCACCTTAACTTAAAGACGACAAAGAAACAGTCAACTACAAAGTAACTATCATTTCAAACAGTAATTTTGAGCTAAGAGCAGCAAGGGACTACTTTACAGAACATAATCAAGAAGGGAAGGCAGAAAAAAAAAAAAAAAAAAAAAATACCAACTGCACCATGGAAGACTCCCTAATCTTGCTACCAAGCATACATGAAAAATAATATGAAATGTAATTCACTATATAATAATGCTAAGAGCTATATAAACTCCACATTTATAATGTGGAAATGTCAATCATAAATCAGTGTTTTCACAGATTATAATCTAACATTTTATCTCGAACTGCCCACCTTATTTTATCATGTGTTTTCTCACCAGGAGGCTTGAATTCATTCCAGAATTTTTTATAATAATTATACATAGTTACTGGATCATTTTTCTTCCTTCTCCCATTTGCAAAGCGAGACTGCCCAGAACGAGTTGAAGACAATGAAAAATTTGATCGTGGTGTATTAGAAGTATCGGGACTTACTGCTGTAATACTTCCCGTTGAACTGTTTGATTTCCATGATAAATCATCACTAGAAAAAGATTTATAACTGTCTAAACTTTGAGCTTCTGGGTACGAAGAACTAAAAATACTTGGAATATTGAGATATTCTTCAGTTATAACTGGTTTACCATCTTTGTGCCTTAACACTTTTCTCTTAATTTTATTTGTATCTACAGATACTGAAGATCTATAATCTGTATTAGAACTGCCATTTTGAAGGGTTTCACAAAATATATTTTCTTGCTCTTGATTAATTTCAACTAATGCAATGTCATGCTTCCTAGAATAATTATTCATTTTGTAGTTTTTAAAAGTATTTTTATATCTATCAAAAGATCTAATATTTGAAGCTCCATCACTAGAAGAAAAGACAGCTGTATCTTTATCTTTGTTTTCATAATTTTTACTAACTTGAGGAATCTGAGTTTTTTGAGCTTCATAATGTGTTTGTGACACTTTAGGAAACTGTCTTTGGGGATAATTTTGATTTAGGTTTGTGTTGTAAATTCCTTTTTATCTTTTATTGGTAAGTTTGCAGATTGGAACCGTTCTTCAGAAAACTCTTTGTTGTAATTTATCTCATCGATATCTGGAACATTTTCACTACTTCCTCGTTCTTGCATATTTTCCGATGATAAAATTTCACGTTTTTTAAAATAATTATTCCTTTTGTAGTTTTTATATTTCTCAAATGAAGGGCCAGCTTTTAAACCATCATCATTAGATGAAAAAAGTTCAGAAAAATTGCCGTCGTAATTAGATGTCGTTTCGACTGAAGGAGATTTTTCGTTTGAATCAAGTTTTTTTGAAATTCTACGTGGTTTTTGATTATATTGATATTTTAAAACTGTAGATGCTGAATTTTTCTCATCTGTTGTAACAGAAATTTTGGAATCATATTGTTCTTCAGATATTAATGCAGACAGATCATCTTTCATCATATCAAAAACATCTCTTGAGATATCGTTATAACCTAATTTTTTCAATTCATCCATAATTTCTTCATCAGTGCAAAATGGAATCTTTTTAGCCGTCATCGTTAGATAAATAAATTCTAGAATAATAAAATTTAACGAATTTAAAATACATATAATTAACCAATTCAAGCAGAGAAAAACATAACAGACTTGATCTGACTAGGTGCTTTAAAATTTATGCTTGTAAACACATCTGACAATCACATACGCATAAAGTCGTTTAATACTGTAAACATTTTTTGAAAAACAGTGGTTGCTAAATTCTCAGTCACGGTCAAAAGCAATACTTGCCCTAATTGATCCTTGAGATTAAAAAATAACTGTCTTTGAAATCAAGCAGATATTTTCTTATTAATAAGTATTTTTGAGCCACCATATATTTGAGTTTAAAATTTCAAACAATTTTTCAACAAATTTTCTTCAGACATAAGATCACATTTTAATAACTTGAAAAATAAATGTTATATGATCAAATCATTGAAGATTTTACTAAAGCATAAATAATCATTATAAATATTATATATTTTAAAAGTATCAAAATGAAATTTTTTTATTCTTTGTTGTTAATATTTAAAAAACGACATCTACTTGAACTGAAGTAATAAAAATAGCGACTGGGTCAAAAAACAGGCGAGGTTCAAGACAGCCCTAATTGTACCGAATTTAAACTTAACTTTAATTTCTTTTATTTTGCATTTTACTTTTATTTATTTTTAGTAATTTTTAATTTTTTTTGAGTGCAACTTTAACTGAATTTTTGAAACTTTATCTGGTATTTTTACTAACATTAATTAAGCAGTCAATTATAATTATAAGCATATTTATGAATTAAGATGAGGAGGTTTAAGGAGTATTTCCCCCTGTTGGTACTCCGTAATCGGTACGCCAGTTGCCAGTCAAGACAGCCCCTTTTTTCCCCTATCAAATCTCGTTTCCCCCCTAAATTTTTTTCCTACTTAAGTGCAACAGGCTCTAACTGAGTCACAAAATTTTTCCCCAGGATGTGGCTGAGCGATTACTTTCCTTTGTGTGTCACTACTTATTATATATACTTCTGTTTATTTCTATTTTCAGCATATATAACCAAGGAATGGATAATTATCTTCGTCCAGTATTAGCTTATGCAAGCACAGTTTGGGGTTCTGTTGCACGTACAAATTTTGAAATTATTCAAAGGCTTGAGAACAGAACTCTCAGAATGTTAACGAATTCACCCTGGTAATAACTTAACGACGTTACGTAATGACGATATTAGACGAGCTCTCTCGATTCCAAGTTTAAGACAATTTATTCACAAAATTTCGATTAAATTCTATAATGATATGCGAAACATCAATAATCCCGTTTGAAATATCCTACAAAATTACGATTATGATATTTCTTCTCGCAAATATAGCAGCAAAAAACCTCGCACTGTTCTAAATATTTTTAATTAATTCCTTACAACTGCCTAGATGAAAAAAGTTCGCTTCTGTTTTATTTTTTTATTATTATTTTTTTTTACATGCAACTGATTTCATCAACATCTACACTTTTGACATTTTTGTTATTTTTCATTTTTTAATTTTATTAAATAAATAAATCTTTTTTAAAAAAAGGGCATTTAATTATCTATTTTTCTTATTAACTCAAAGGGCATGAGACCACCGCTATGTTTCAACATTTTACAGTGAAGGAGCTAGTGGCCGCTACGCGGCCAAGGATGTCCGTATTAATCTACAATAAGAGAGAAGGAATGGATAATAACCAAGAAATAATAAAAGTATAAAAATTTAATTTTCATAAATTAAATCATCCACGAATTTGTTTCAGGCTAAAAATAAAAAAAAATACTTAAAAAAGGAAATTTCATTTCAGAACTAAAATAATGTAATTAAAATAATATTAATAGAATAAAAGTTTAAAAAAAATAGGTAAAATAAAATAACTAAATAAAAAAAATTAACCTTTAAAAGAAAAAATTTGGTACAGTTAGGACGAGGTGCAGATGCCGTTATTATAATGCATATAAAAAATTTCTTAAATAAAAAGATCAGTTTCTCAGAGTCGTAATTTTTTGTTATTCCTCAGATTTTCTTTCCTTTCTATCTTTTTTCTGCAAAAATTGAGAATTAAACTAAGTTCCTATCAATCGTTAAGAAGTCCCTCAGACCAATATGCAGTTAGTTTGAGCACTATAATTAAATTCAAAATCTTGCTCTCAGCTACGCAAATAAATTAGGATGGATTGTAAACAAAATAAGTGATACTTGTACCGTATAACAACCTTATTGTCTCTTCATAAAAGGAAAGTACTCGAAAGAAACATCAACACAACTAAAACGTACTAACGCAACGTTCTAACTTTACTAATATAAAGTAATTTATTAATTTAGCATTACGTCCTAATTATTTAAATTTTTAATCAAAATATATACGTACACGTTTTCTAAAGGAGTAAAACAAAGGAACAAATGCTCCTGTTTTTATTTTTTAAACACTTCATTTAAATTAAAAAAAAGGGGGGGGAAACTACTTTAAGTGTTCGTTTAGAATATTTATAAATATAATTGATAGATGGCGCTACCAGAGAACATACAAAAGGGACGGATTTTTCAGAGTAGGGAGCTGTAAAGGAGCTTAGTATTTGAATTACTCATAAATAACATTTTTTTTTTACTTTGTATTTAATCTCTTATATTTTTCTGCATTTTTTTTTTATTTTTATGCACTGCATACTTCTATATGGGAACTACATAAAGATTGATTAATATTAAAAAATAAATTATATTTAAAAAAATATATGTTAACAAAGTCGAGAGACCATAGGATAATATATATATTTAAATGAAGTGTATGTCAACTTTTTCGAATTAGTGATTTTATAGAGATAACTAGATCTAAGACTAGAAATAAATTCTGTGTTTTAATACAGTGGGAAATATATTTGTACTTCAAAAAGTGTAAAAGAGCATATATTTGTAAATTTTTAAAATTAAAGAATTTAAAAATATAAAAATAATTATTTTTTATTTTAAATACACGAGTTTTTAAATCTTTACAATCAAATGAAAAACTAGTGTATAATTAAAAAGAACTTTTAAAATTGTAAATAAACTAGCATCCAATTATAGAGAAAGGATAAAGTATTTTTACTGAAAAATGTTTTAATTTTAATTTGAAATTCTCTTGCATTTTTAAACATAAAGATGTTTTCTAACATTAAAATTATAAATTTCAATTATTGGTCTCGATTCTATAAGAATAAAGTAGCTATCTAGTGGTGAACGAGAAGAGATGTAGTATTTTTAAGTGAAATAAAAGTATAGATTAATTATTTGTGAGAAGTTTGTTTAGTCTAATGCAACAACAACAATAATAAAAAATTTAAAAAACCCCTAAGTAAAACAAAATTGAAAAATATAAATGTGTAAATTTAAATATCTATCAATAAATATTAAAACATGTTATTTTAATAAAATTTAAAATGTTAATATAAAATTTTTTTTAAATCTTCACTTTGTACATCTAAAATTCAAATTTTTTAAAACAGAAATCAAATTAAGCAGTCATTAAATCAAATGCTAGGTAATTTGAATTCAAGATCTGTTAATGTTACTTTTAAAATATGCTTTATAATTATTTATATATAACATGGGGGTTGCAATAAGTAACTAATGAGGATATAATTTATAACATTTAAAAAATGTGAAAATAAAATTGCAAAAAAAAAGGACCCTTTATTTCATAAATCCCAGCAATTCCCCTTTTATGAATTTCTTTTATAATTTGGAAAAAGCCCTGGTATTATCATTTTTTAGTAAATATGTACTAAATTAAATTTGATAATCCTTTGATTAGAAGAATAGAAAAATTAGATTGAAAAATGTTTGCTAAAATTAAATTAAATTAAACTTACATTAAATTAAAACTTAATTTCTAGCTTCCAATTTAAATATTTATTTCAATAAAGATTTTTGGGAATAGTTTAAAAAATTGACTATAATTTCAAAAGTAAAGTTGTGTGTGTAAAGTGTTCATAAAGTTGTTCTTAAACAGAATTAAATCAATTTTTTTCATTTGTTAGTAATATAAATTCTGATGAGGAAAATATATTGGCATGCTAGATTATTCAATTGATTAACTTGTGTAGATTTTTTTTAATAATGAATGTATTATAATTCTAAAATCATATTTATTCATTAATAAGATTTTATTCCATTTTGGATTTTGTAACATGTTATTGGAAAATGTTAAAGAAATGTAGACTGAAGTTCTCATAACAGACAAGGATAAATAGAGAATCAAACCTGTCAGTAAGGATTGATATATCTTAAAAATGTTTTTTAAGTGACTCTTTGATTATGGTTTTAAAGAATCCACTTCCAATTAAAAAACTATGAACATAATTTATTTTTCATTTTTCTGTTCAGCTGCAAAAAAAAAAAAAAAAAAAAAAACTTTTTCATATTTGTTTAATAAAGAATTTTATTAGATTTGTTATTTGTATTAAATTGAGGTGTACTGTTAAATATATTTTCAGATCCATCCAATCTTAATCCACATTTGTGGTTGTATCATTCACAATCACTGGTTTTTCTTTTTTAACACTCCAACAAGCAAGAATTCTTGAGTAAGAGTAGGAGTCTTTTAAAGATGTTTTGGAAATTAATGCAACATTTAAAAGTTTTCTACTTCACTCATAGAACTCTTCTATTGATTAACTCTTGAAATTTTTCTACATCAATAATTGCTGTTGTGACAAACATGCATCACTATGCTGTACTTTCATATGTCAAATATTCTTGTAACTGAACATTATTCTTTTTTTGGTAAATTTTTCCATGGGGCAATCATCTTTACACTGCTACTATGATGATGCTAGTTTCTCCTTATTACTGAAAATTTTCTTTGTAATAATATTGTAAATTTGCAGGAATAGTCCCTTAAAATTTAGAAATTTTCTGAACCATTTAAGATTCTTATTTAATTCGTTTGTATACATAAATGAAAAAAATGTTTTTCTATTATAAAGAGATTCATTAAAAAAATAATGTTTTATTAAGAAAAAGTTCTGTAATTTTTAATTTAATTTTGAATTAAGTTATGTTTTACATAAGATGAAAACAAAACTGTTATGCATAGGATAAAATATTTTAAGATCAATTAATTACATTAATTTAAGAATTGAAATAATAAAAGGAAAAAGTAAATTTTTAACAGTTAAACTTTTATATCTGTACAGATTTTGTTAAATTATTATCATTCCAATGATTCATAGAAGTTTAATTTAAAAAAAAATTAATTAGGAAACTATGGAGACAATGCATAATGTTTCTAAACACAGTAAATCTGTAACATATATTAGAAACTCCATAAAATCATTTTGTATCTCAATATAAAATGTTATTTAATATTTGACATTTAGGCAGTATCACTTTTTTAAATTATTAATTATATTGATAAGATAGGAATATAACATTTTATTACTGTTCAACTGTTGACATCTTTAATAGAGTTTTTTTGACAGCATTATGGATAAAGTACATTATATTAAATTGCATTTTTTTGTAAAGAAAAAAAAAATGCCATGATAAATTGCCTGTTTGCCTTAAATTAAAATATGTAAATATGAATTACAATTTCAAAGCTAAAGAACAACTAGTAGTTGCATAAGGAATATTACAATCAATAATTGTCGAAACCTTCGGTGGCTGTAACACATGATTGTGTAAATCTAAGCAAGGAATAATGAAGTCCTTATGGCATCTTCAAATTTTTTTTATTCTTCAGTCATTGTTCTATATGTTCTGTGGTGCCCAAATCTGATGATCTACCATGTTCAATAATTTAGAGATGGAAATGAAAATCTTTCCAAAAAGATATTTGTATTTTTGCAACTAGAAAAGTTATATTTTCTGAATGGGTAACCTCAAATTTTTGGAGCATTTCTTTTTATTTAATTTGTTCAGACAACTCATGTATTTAAATTCTGGCCTTTGATACTACAGGCTTCAGGTTCAAATCCTGGTGGTGGCTTGGATGTTTGCGAGGGGTTCAGAATCCACGTTAAGCTGTAAGCCCCGGTCTAATTAGCCTAAAGTGTGCACAAATGACCATAGACAGCAAACCAAACGATGTATTTAAACTATTTTAACCCAGTTTGAATTTGTCCTGTTGTTTTTTAAGTTTATTAAGCATATAATAACAGCATTATTAATAGTATCTTACTTGTTTATAAAAAAGATTATATCCTGAGCTTATTATTTGTTTAACAAGATGCCAACTATGCAATAAAAATGTGTTAAAACTACTACTCATTCGCCACAAAAATTTAATTATTTGCAATCTTGGGATAAATAAATTGTGAAATAATCGGATTAATTATTCATGGTGCTTCATTTTATTTTTGGTAGAAGAGTGCTTAAATAATTTAATGTTGTGGATATGATTTGTAATCAGAATGTATCACATTCCAAATACAAATGTTACTTGATTTCCATCTACATGAAAAACATAACATTAAAAGAAATAAAGCAGACACCTCTCCAATGTTTTTTTGTTTTTGTTTTTTTTACACCGTCAATATATTAGTCCTTGGTAATTACTTTGAAGTATAAATTCTTAAAACCAAATGGAAATATAAAAAATAACTTGGCTGATACTATAATAGAGCCATGTTTAATGTAAGAAAGATTAATTTTTATGTTTCTTTTTATAATATTGACTAAACTAGAAAATAAATATATATCTATATATATTATAAGAAAAATTCGGCAGAAAAAAATAATTTTGGCATGATCATTATAATTGTGAGTAATTCAGTTCTGTTGAATTTTAATTTTATCCTCTTGTAGCCACATCGGCTAATTAAGCTGTTTATTTTTATAAATGTTTTTTTCTTTGGCAACACTTCTGTTTATGATATGATAATTTCAAATTCAAACTCATTTTTTGTTAGTTATTGATAATTTAGGTTACCGAAAGATCAAAATAGATTAAATGCTTAATTTACTATGATTTTACACACAAACTTTATACATATGAAATATTTTTATTAATAAAAACACTTTAGAAAAAAATTTCACAAAATATTATTTTATATTTATAAATTATTAATATTATAAATGTCATTTCAACAAGTATTTTGGATATTTTTTAAACTAAAAATACTAATATAGTTTAGCTTTAATCTTTGTAAACAAGAAGTGTATAAAAAGTAAATGTTTTGAATTGATTTATACATACAAATTTAATTTAATTCAAATGAAATTTGCGATTATTTTTTGTTGATGAAGAAAATGCAACATTTAAAAAGTTATCTTTATAATGACAATGAAGAAAAGAATTATTAATGAAAAATAGAAAAATGCTGTAATTTTACAATTTAACATTAGAAAGGAAAAAGCAAATCATTCTATTTAAAGTTTGATCACGAAATGGCAATTTTCATTGCATACAAGCTATCAATAAAAATGCTTTTCATCGTTGATTTACACATTATATTTTCAATATTATTGTCTTAAAAAATAACAGCTTTATATTCCAGTCCTACAATTTAAAACTCTGTTTCCATTTTGTTAAGAATAGGTGGTCATAATTTAAAATTTATGTTCAAAATTGTTTCATCCCAATAGTTCAGAAATGAAAAATAAAACTTGATTGAACATAATTTTTCTTTATTTATATTATTATTTGCAATATATAACTACAAATAAAATTTTAGATGAATTTTCATAGTATTACAAAAAATAATAAATCTAAAAATGAACACTATTTTATTTAACATAAACTAGCTTTTTTTTTAAAAAAAAAATATATCTTTTTAACATCTGTCTCATTTTAAGATATACATGTTTATTTTCAGCAATCATTAAAACTCAAATATCCTAGCAAAACTTCCAAGATAGAAATTGTGACAAGATATAATGAAGTGAAATTTTAAGTTCATTGTGTGTGCCATCCAGATACTTTAATTTCTCAAGCAAATTATATTCACAATATCTACAAAATTTAGATTTTTGTTATTTACCAAAAATAAATTTTTTTTTTGTTTCAAAATATCAATACAAATTTTTATGCTATCCTAGCTATTTTTTTCTTCAAAAAGATTCCTTGTTAATTCATTAAATTTTTCATCATCTTTATCAATCGAGAGAACATCCAAAATTCTTTCTTCCAATTTCGATTTTGAAGAAAATTTTTTACATAATGATTTGAAACAATACTTAATTTTATGCATGGCATATACAAATTGTTTGTTCAAAGATACACAGACCTGTATATGTTATTTTTTGTTTATAATCATATTTTCAATTTTTATATAATGAAGGTTTCATTAACATTTTCTAGTTATAATAATTTTATCATTAAATACAATTTAATTTTTGTTACTACCATTAAAATTGAAATATTCATGAGAAAAAAAAATTCTGTTGGAGAACATAGAATATTATGTATAACTACATTTTTTTTTGTGCAATAAATTCCCTCCTAAAAATTATGCATAAAAATTAATTATTATTATTATTTTTTTTTTTAAGATAGAGCTAAAAGCCAGAATATATAAGTTAATGAACAGTTTAAAAGAACTATCAACTACTGAAAATAAAAGCTTTTATTTTGTAAGATTATAAAAATGTATTAATTAAAAACAAGAATGCAACTTCACAATACCTTGAATTACTGATTTTTTTCTAACTTATTTCCATTGCATCAAAATGAATAAAAAAATAGTGTCAAAGAAATTCTTTTCTCATAGCCCAATTCATGTAAACGAAGTATATTCGATTTACATATTTGTAATAAATGTGAATCAGGAAAATAGATAATGAATTAATTACAAACCTGTGCAAGTACAAAAATTTATTTACAATATCAGCATTTGGTAATGAATTTTGACCAGCAGAACACAATAGAATCATTATGTATAACAATCATGAACTCCAATAGCGCATGCTATACATCTTAGCATTGGATTTATTTGATGTGTGCCATTCTATATTGCTTCTACGTGTCACAGATATCTCGTTATCTGGTGAAATAACTTTGGATAATTTATGGCTTTGAAATAATTTATGGCTGAAATAACTTTGTTGTGGAATAATTTAACATACATTTTAATAAATAATAATTTTAATGTCTTGGTAAATATAAATTTTAAAGGTGGGTATTCTATATCAAATGCAAAATAACAAATAAAATACTAAACAAAATTTATATATAGTTTGATTACCGAATGTGCCGAAAGACAAAATCCATTTTAAGTACCAGACATGTATGATAAATGACAAATCTATGAACAAGTGCATCATAGAAATAGCAAAACCTGATTAATAATGAAAATTTTTTCAATACTGTTGGTTGCATGCAATTTATTATGTCCACATACAAGTGGCTTGATCACTTTCAATCTCAAGAAAAGGCAATCTGAAATAATTTTATCTTCATCAAACTCAGATACATGCTCATATAACAGCTATTTTTTTGCTCTTGTGGTCATAATTGTTTCCTAAACAGAAAAACAAAAAGAAACCCTTCTAAAACTTAAAACCAATCCTGTGTTCTTTTTTTCTACTGTTAACAAATAAAATACTCAAATAAAATTTACGTATAGTTTCACTACCAAATGTGTGGAAAGGTAAACATTCATTTTAAGGATGGAACATTCATTTTATATCAAATGGACGAATCAAATACTTATTAGAGATGCCAGAAAGATATGCATGGTACAAAACATATAGAAACCTTTTTAATAAGTATTGTGGAATTCTTTTTTCATCTAATTCTTCTTTTGATATTATGTAATTTAAAATACATCGGTTTATGTTTTAATGAAGCACATCAAGTTCCTCATTTGTAATAGTTTAAAAACTAAAATTAAGAACACGTATGAAAAAAAATTCATGAGATTTTATTTGAATATTACACACACTAGATAAAGAAATTCTAGTTAGCTTGCTAATACTTTTATGGTTGAATGAATAGAATAGTTACCCTTCTGATATGTACTTCTTCATCATTCTAAATTAAATATTTTCAATAACTCCAAAATGATTTGTTTTTAGCAGTTCCTAATATTTCATCCATTTTAAAAACAATATGTTTATAAATTTCAGAAGATAATATAGGCAGACATAAATAAAACCACAAAATTTAAACTAAATTACATAGAATAAAAACTGCATAAAAAATACTCCTGAAAATAACTCCCTTCTTCCTTATTATGCCACTCTGAAACCATTTGCCTTGCCTGCTTGCCATGTTTCCACACAATCAGTAGTCAAACTATAATTTGCAAACACATTCAAAATTTAAAATATGATCGATAAAAACAAATTAATGATTAATATACAGTGCTAATTAAAATATTAATGATTTCAGAGAATAAGTATTCATGTCTAATACTGGATATTACTACATTAATTATATTTGAATTCTTTGTTTTTAAAACATTAACAACACACATTAAAACTTAGAAAATATCATATATTTTAAAAATATAATAATTAATAAAATAAATTTTAAAATGTCTTATATTAGTGACAATGTATATATTAATATTGACATGACATTGATATATATATATATATGTAAAGTAAAACACTGTGCTAATATTAATACAATAATATAGATTCTAAAATGTGAAGTTAATTTAAAAGAACAAAATACAAATGTTTTAGAGATAAAACTTTTCAAACATAAATAAAAGAATGTGAATATTTTATTTATTAAATATATAGAGAAAAATGTTTTACAATTGTGGACAATAAGATGAACATTATATAGTTTCCTTCACAACATCTGTGTCAACATGATTACCAAATTCTAAAGTTTATATTGAATTTGTTTAAGGATAATATTTATTTTTAAAAGTTAAATTTTTAATAAATTTTATATAGATTCATATAATACACATATATATATTTTTTAACACTCATTTTGAATTTCCTATATTAACCTAATCAGGTAATATTGCTTCACTTTCTGATTCAGAAAATGATTCTTCATTACAGGATAAATCTTGGTTCATATTGTCCAAACTCTCCTCGGCATTAATTTCATTGTGTTCTTCATCAGTATTATTAACTTCATTCTGTTCTTCATCAGTATTATTAATTTCAGTCTGTTCTTCATCAGTATTATTAATTTCATTCTGTTCTTCATCAGTATTATTAATTTCATTCTGTTCTTCATCAGTATTATTAGTATGAAATTTTAAAGTGTGATTATCTCGGTTCCATTTATTTTTAAAAGTTTTCCAACATTTGTCACATTGATATGGCTTTTCCCCAGTGTGAACAACTGCATGTTTTTTCAGCTTACCCGGTCCACTGAAGTATCTATCACATACATCACAGAAATGAGATTTATGATTGGGATGTGCTGTTTCATAATGCTTTCTAAGATCTTTATGTTCTGTAAAGTTTTTCTTGCACTTCTTACAAAGAGGAGTTTTATTTCCACCATGTTTACGATAATTATGCAAATCAAGCCCTTTCTTATTTTTGAAGACTTGACAGCATTCTGAACATATTAAAGGTTTGCTTTCAACATGGGAAAGCATATGAGTATCTAGAGACTTTTTACGACAGAAACTTTTATCACACTGTTCACATGAATATGGTTTAGTATTAAAATGTGTTAAAGTATGACGCATTAGTGCTGATTTAAAACTAAAAGATTTCTGACATTCTTTACATGTATGTGGTTTCAGACCAGTATGTGTGGTAAGATGTGTTTGAAGATGGGAATTCTGACCAAATCTTTTATTACATATTTCACATACATAAGGTTTTTCCCCTGTATGAGCAAGATAATGAAGACTTAGACTACGTTTGTAACCAAAATGTTTCCCACAAACATCACATGCATATGGTTTTTCATTTGAATGAGTTCGATAGTGAGCCTTTAAATCAAATTTTCTGAGAAATCGTTTCCGACATACATCACACTCATGTGGCTTTTCCCCAGCATGGCTTGAATAATGCTGATCGAGACTATGCTTATGGCGAAATTCTTTACCACAAAGCTCACATTTATAATTACGTTCATCAGTGTGAGTAACACAATGTAGCAATAAGTTATGTTTATCACGGAAACTTTTTTTACATATCTCACACACATGCGGACTTTTACCTGAATGAACAAACTTATGCCTTGTTAATGATCTTTTCAGTAAAAATCTTTTATCACATAAATCGCAATCATATTTTATTACATTGCTATGAGTTAGAAGATGAGAAATAAGATTACTCTTGCGAGTAAATATTTTGCTACACACTTTGCAGACATGTTCTTTACTTTTATTTCTTTGTATGGTTAAAAATCTTTGTGAAATTTGAGCACCGTTTACATGGTTTTCAGTATCTTTCGAAGTAATGTCATCAGAATTGGGATCATGCACATAGGCATTAAGCTCCTCGGCAAGGGCTTCGGATTCTGAAATATGAGTTTCGTCAATTTCTGAATCATTTATTTGTTTCTCGTTTTCATCAGTATGACCAGTTTCTCTGGTATCTTCATCACATTCCAGCATTGTATCATTGATGGCACACACACAAATGCGCAAATAATATTTTAAAACAAAAACATTTGACACTTTGTCAAACTAACGCTATTCCAAGCTTGATTGCCGATGAAAATATTTTTGACACGCACTTAATGATCGATTTAATTTAGAAAATATTTATAATCAATTACAAACAAAATAACATAAGAAAAATGTCATTATACCTGGAATATTTTATTAATTAATTAATGTTTTAATTAATTGAAATTAAGGAATTTAATGAAAAATTCATTTTTCAATTATTTTTTATTTATTTTTTTTAGAATTAATTTTTCTTTTTAAGAAGTATTTATATATACATTTGCTTTCATTGGATTCGCAGTTCTTTAAATAGTTAATACAGCTAATTTAATCCATTTTTCTTACAGAAGTACCGCTGCGCACAGCATTGTGGGATACTCTCATCAGCAAAGTGAGAAGCTTTAGGTCGCTATTATTATTTAGGTCGTTAGTCAATTTTTTTAACCAAGTATTTATCAGTACCTAACTTCATTCCTCTTTAATTGGAAGACTTCCCTTTTTTAGCACTCAAGTTGTGAACTATTTAAAGATCACTGAGAGGAATATCGAACTAATATATATATATATATATAATATATATATATATATATATATATATATATATAAGCACCATCACTTAATTTAGTGGTTTAAATGTTTTTAATTCTAATCTCGGACCTAAATAAGAAGAAAGATTTCATTGTACATCCCAATTATTTTTCGTCATTATATAATACAGTAGAGTTGGTGTTGGATTCTATTTATTTTAAGTGGACACTATAAGAGTCGCCAAGAGTTGCTTTTATTCAATTTATTATTAATATATTGTGCATTTAATCTTCTAAATAGTTACAAGTTGGTGAAATTAACTGATAAATGTTTTAGAACAAAATGGTGGTTAACATAATGCTTCAAATAATAAAGATTGTTATATTAGATAAATTCTGCGGATAAAGGAAAAGTTGCACATTTATAGTCGCGTCCACATTAGCGAGCGAAAGTTTTGAATGGTGCACACCAACCGGTTTGCTGTGATTTGGATTAAAATTGAAACGTATGCTGTTTCCTTTGTCAGTTCTGGCGGGAGAAGGATCGGCCTCATATCCCTTTTAGTCAACTGGATTTAAGTCATGCCGAAAGGCTATCATAGAGCAATAATAAAATTAAGTTCTCCTCTCTTAAGTTTTTAATATTAAAATTAACAAAATTGTATAAACTGAACTTTTAAGGATCAGTATTTGCAGTCGCAGAACTAGCAATTAATCGGAAAAGAAATACTAACAACAAGTGAGTATTCGTTACGTACTCCCACGCTGAAATTGCGGGGAACGGAAATGGGCTAAAGGTTTTGGTTTGTCGCTCTACGGTCATTTTGTGCATACTTTGGACTATTTAGACCGGAACCTACAGTTTAAAGTGGATTCCGAACCACTAACAAACATCCATGCCACCGCCAGGATTCGAACCTGAAGCCTGTGATACCAAATGCCAGAGCGCTATCCAATTGGCCATCAGGATGATGTGGGGTAAAGGAGTCGGAGGACTTAAAAACCGTAAAAGAGTGAAGGGAAAGACTAGAACTTGACGAAAATCGGGGGAAGAAAAAATCGTTAAAAATAATGGGGGCCGCAGAAACATAGAGCTCCTTGGCTTTGGTTGTTATATTTATATCTAGTAGAGAGTTTTCAAAGCAGCCCTTGATCACACCCGTCATACATCTAGATTTCGAGACATAACAGCTGGAGCAGAGAGCGTGCCACCATATTCTAGATCGATTCTCTCCCCTCACAAGAATCTTCCAGCCTTCCTCTGCCCGATGATATATTTACTCTAAATTATGCTTGTTCAATTCCTTCTATTAGCTCACACTCTCCTTATATATATCTTGTTCAAATTTTCAATCGTTCATAAAATAACTTTTTATTCATCCACTCAACTTCAAATACATTTTTTTTTGAACTTGTAGTGGATGGCACTTGATGTTAATACAGTTTTTTCTAATATCATTTCCTTAATTAAATTTAATTCATTAATTTTAGTTTTTTTTAGATTTAAGTTGCATATATCAAGCAATAGATGGCGCCAGATAAACTTAAAAAAATGATTGAAAATTATTTATAAAGGACTTTCTACATTATAGTGAAAAAAAAGTAGGAATTGACTTTAAAAATAATTTTTTTATATTACTTGTTTTATCATTTTTTTTTTTTTTTTTTTTTTTTTGTAATATTTGATTTAGCTATTTAACTATTAATATTGATTTTACTATTATTTGATTTAACTATATTTCTCAAAAATTTATATATAGGGCGCCTACCATTATTTATAGGACTTTAAATGCGCACCGATTTCAAATAGCTTGAGAACCACTGTATTAAACGAAAGGTGAATTTGAAGTCTCAGAAAACTATATTGTTGTCAGAAATATTGCAAACTGTCAACGTGAACTGGATCAATTTTGGTCAACGGAACAATTTTGTAGAACTGGAAGCAACAATAAGCGCTTTCTATAACTGTAATGTTTTTCTTTTTAAACAATCACTTTTTCTTGTAATTTTAAAAATAAACATCCTAATCGGATTTTGGAATTAGTTACTGCATTTAAAAAAGGATAGATTATTGATTAAAAAAAAAGCTGTAGTTAAGGTTGTAGTTTAAATTGATATTAAATGCACTGCATAGAATTTTGGAAATTTCTATAATGAAATGGAATTTTTTATAAAAGACTTTTCGGAAGGTATCTAATATTTAGCTGACAGAGAAAATGAAAAGTAACTATAAAAGTAAAATACTACTCAATTCTCCTATAATTAACTTCGAATTGAATCCCGATTCTGTAAGTTCCTTCCAATGCGAAAAATTTGTAAAAAGACTCGTGACAATTCATGTTCTTGCCAATTCCAATAAAATAGAGCGCGTCCTCCTATTCTAAAGAAAATAGAAAATTGGGGCAAATATCTCTTTCTTTTCATTCTAGAGTCGACACCATAGCACCACTTGCTTTCTTTTTCCTGGACACATTTATTTAGAAAAAGTAAATACGTTACGCAGCAATTCTGAAAATTCCAAGAAATTCTTCTCCTCAAGTCATTACAATTATTTAACTACATCCCTATCGTTCTACATTTTTGCTTTGCTCTGTTTCTACATTGCTTGCCGTTTATCTGTAAATGTTTATGTTCTTATCATATTCAGTTATTGCGAACTTATAATTTTATTTTCAATAATTTATTTTGATTAATTTTAAATGGAATTATTGCATAGCGAATGCTGTTTTATGCCCTTATTTTACCGATTGACCGCGCTTCTGATCAAATCTCTTTTAAATTTTTGTCTTATACACTGAAGTGACAAAAGTCATGGGATGGCAATATGCAAATTTTCAGATGGCAGTAGCATCGCGTAGAACAGGTATAAATGCGCAGTGCTTTCGCAGAGCTTTCATTTCTGTTCAAGTTATTCATGTGAAGAGGTTTTGACGTGATGATGACCGCACGACGGGAATTAACAGACTTTGAACGCGGAATGTTAGTTGGAGCTAGACGCATGGGTCATGCCATTTCGGAAATCGTTAGGGAATTCAACATTCCCAGATCCACTGTGTCAAGAGTGTGCCGAGAGTATGAAATTTCAGGCATAACATCCCACCATGGACAGCGCAGTGATCGACCGCCTGCACTTAACGACCGAGACCGGCGACGTCTGCAAAGAGTCGTAAATTCTAACAGACAAGCAACACTGCGTCAAATAACCGCAGAAATCAATGTGGGACGAACAAGGGACTTGTCTGTTAGAACTGTGCGGAGAAATTTGGCTTTCTTGGGCTATTCCAGCAGAAGACCGACTCGAGTGCCTTTACTGACAGAACGACATCGCTTGCAGCGACTCTCGTGGGCACGTGAGCATATCGGTTGGTCCCTAGATGAATGGAAAACCATGGCCTGGTCCGATGAGTCCCGATTTCAGTTGGTAAGAGCTGATGGTAGGGTTCGAGTGTGGTGCAGATCCCACCAAGCCATGGACCCAAACTGTCAGCAAGGCACTGTTCAAGCTGGTGGTGGCTCCGTAATGGTGTGGGCTGTTTTTTCATGGCATGGACTTGGTCCTCTGGTGCGACTGGACCGAACATTGACTGGAAATGCTTATGTTCAGCTACTTGGAGATCACTTGCAGCCATTCATGGACTTCATGTACCCAAAAAACGATGGGATTTTTATAGATGGCAATGCGCCATGTCACCGGGCCACAACCGTTCGCGATTGGTTTGAAGAACATTCTGGACAATTCCAACGAATGATCTGGCCACCTAGATCGCCCGACATGAATCCCATAGAGCATTTATGGGACATCATTGAGAGGTCTGTTCGTGCCCAAAATCCTGCACCATCAACGCTTTCACAATTATGGACGTCTATCGAGACAGCATGGCTCAATATTCCTGCAGAAGACTTCCAACGACTTGTTGAGTCCATGCCACGTCGAGTTGCTGCACTTCGCCGGGCGAAAGGAGGGCCGACACGATATTAAGAGGTATCCCATGACTTTTGTCACTTCAGTGTATTATTACAATATTATATAACAATAACATTCGCTATACAAAAATCCTGAAGTGCCTTCCAGTCAGATCCCTCAAAAATTTAATTTTATACATCTTTTGGGCTTTATAGTTGATTGTAATTTTTTGTTCATTATCGCAGTGTCGCGTTTATTTTAATAGCATTCCGTTAAAATGAAATAAAGCAGCGTTCGTGAACTTAAACCTCAAAGCAACGAACTAGTCAAGTCAAAACTGACCATTATATTTTCCATTAAATCTATAAATGTTTCAGAGCAGATCTACGCATCGAAAGGATGCACACACCGGCACTGTTGCGCCTGCCTCACCGTACAGAATGTTCATAAATTGCTTTGGGAAAACAAAAAGGATTATAGTACAATAATGCTTCCTATTGAACCCAGGGTCGCATTCTATTCCGAGAGTCAGAAAACAGTCACTTCAAAGCAGCTCTTACAAGTATAACTTGCAACTGATTGGCTCATCAACAGAAAGCCCAATCGAAGCTTTCTAAAATCTTTGGTATATGAAATTCTTATGCACTCCATGGTAGATCTCGTCAAGAAAATCGTTGTAAAAATAACACAAGGAATTTTATAGAGAAGATGAGCCTTTGTTCTCTTCCTCGATGTCAATTGTGCAACAGCACCCCTTGGCGAACTGTTTAGAAGTATTTATCAATGCGTGCAATTATTTACACATGAAAGGAAACAAATTATATAAAATAGTAGATCAACAATAGTAGATTTTACAATAAATGCTAGTTTTGGAGTTATTAACATTTCAAATTGGACATGGAAATTTAACACTTCAATCCTGAATCGGGTACCCATGGTGATTTACATCAAAAGTTTGTTTTTGTTAAGCAATATTTTTAGGTTTGGTTCTTCAAGATATTGCTAAGAGAATTAATAGAAACTAAAAGAATATCCAATGAAAGGCAAGAATGCGTGAGAGGAGCTAGTGATCACCACTGATTAATCACTAACTAGGTTTACATCTACTACTGTTTTTTTCTGTTTTTCCTCCGTTTTTAATATTATTTTTATGTAACCCTAACCAATATACCATGTATTCCGGGTAGTTGTGATAACCACTGTATTAAATGATTGTTTTATATTAAAATCACATTAATCTCTCTTAATTTAAGCAGCTCATTTCACATTTTACGACAAAAATAGCTAAATGATCATAAATAGTTTTTATTAATGATACAAGTGGATTGTTTAAGATACTTTTTTTCCATTTGACAATCTCGTCTAATCTTTTAGTCAAAACCAAATAATAAAATATATTTGTTTTTAACCAGTCAGTTGATAGTAGAAAACTATTAAAAATTCCACTTAAATGTATTCTCTATTTGCGAAACTAATCAAAATCTTTATTTTTTATTTAAATTCCTTATTAGAGCACAATTTTTAAAATTTGTTAATGCTGTCATGCTATTTAAAATTTGTGTTTATTTAAAATTAATTACCCATTTATTTATTTATTTTTAACTTTTTTGTCCTCTCAAAGTGGTTTAATTCTTATTTGTGAGAAACACATCACGCCGCCCCTTATTCAAATGTTTCGTGGGGCTATAATTATCATACCCCGACAGTTTGAGAATCATTGATTTAAACAGAACTTGTGTTTCGATTGCAGCTATTTATGAAAAACGTCCATCTATAAGTCCTTTCTCTCTGTATATATATAATATATATCGATAAATCTGCAAATGCTGAGCATAAATATAAGAGCATTCTGGTATTTTGCAAATTTCTAAAACTTCACGTCTCAGATGGAAAGTTTTAGGATAATTTTGATTATGAAATATATGTGAAACTACTTATCACTAAAGCTTTATAGTCTAGGTTAAAGGGAGAGAAAGAAAGAGTTCTCCTTATTTATTCTCAGGTTCATTCGAGCCATTTCGTTAAAAACTCTTCTTAAAAGATTGATGATACAGGGGCGACATATCGTCCTCCAGTGGATAACTGGACACTGTGACATTTTAGGTAATGATCAGGCATATTTGCCGGCTAAGAAGGGCACACGGATAGGCCAACAACCAAATACTTACTTGCAACTCCTCTCATTCCATGAAACTTTATATCAAAAATCAAATTAGGCTTAAGGCTCGTGCCCACTGAGGCGAGAAGATGTAAGCGAAAAAATTTGACCAATCACTAGCCTCACCACGTTCGCCTGAGACCGGTTTGAAATGCACCGCTCCGAGTTGACCACCTTTCAACTAGAAGCGGAACTTCACTCGGCGTAATGCTATTTCTGGCGTTTCGCTGTGAAGGGGTCGAAAAAATTTTCTCGCTTGCCTCTTGAATCTTCACGAATTTATTACAAATCAAAAAATTAACACATGAAAGCTCTAAAATGTACTATTTTTTAAAATAATTACATGTTTTTGAATAATTTTAATTATCTAGTAACCAACAAATCAAGTTACTGGAGAAATGTTAAAACTCGAAACTAATTTGCTTCACATTTTCTGCAATAATTGTTTCAGTATTTTTTTTGCAAACAAGACTTTCATTGAATAAAATTTATGTTATTGAAGATTAATCACTTTTAAAAGAAAACAAGAACACAATATATATGCAGATATTATTATTATACAGTAAATGCTGCTTCGCAGCCAACACAAATCGTTATACAGTAAATATTTTTTTAAATAGTAGGGGTTTGTTGATGTTATTCCTCTGCTAACAGTCAAATCCGAAAAGAAAATTAATCATTAAAAAATTATATTATTAATTAAAATCATTCCAATCTAAAAAAAATTAATGAAATTTGCGTTAAAATTAATCATTTACAAGCCAATTAATAAAGTTGTCTATAAGATAAAAACATATCTTAAATATTGATTAGAATCACCATCAATCGACCAATACGTTTTATAAAAATATTCAGCTAACTATTTATGAGAGACAACTATCTGTTATTTGTAGGTACGTTAGTATGAATATTTGGGGACTTGATGGCCGAGTAACTAGTGCTCTGGCACTCGATGCCAGACAGTTCGAATCCTGGAGGTGCCATGGATGTTTGTAGTGGTTCGGAATCCACTTTAAACCATAGGTCCCAGTCTAATACGATTGTAGAGCGTTGTACGTAAGGCTGAAAACCCTACACCGTAGAAAGAAAACATCTCCTGTCTCAAAATCTGACAATAGGCGGACGGCTTTGGCCCATCATGGGACTGTTGCGCCAATGAAAAAGAAGATGACAGAGTGATTAGCGCTCGGTGCCACAGGTTTCAGGTTCAAGGCCTAGCGGTGCCAGAGATGTTTGCAGGGGTTCGGAATCCCTTTAAACAGTAGGTTACGGTCTAATATGACGGTAAAGCGTATGGCTGACAATGCTATCCCATAAAAAGAAAGCATCTCTTGCTTCGAAATCTGCCAGTAACCAGACGGCCATTCTCCAACATGGACAACAAACAACAGCCATTCTCCAACAATTAAATTAGTAAGAATAATTATTGTGTTGGTCAATTGATTTGGAGTAAATCTAGTAATTATTAGTAAGCTAGATAAATATAAATATTTATACTTAATATTAAATAATTTAGTGTCATCTATATTATCTTAAAAATTGCATGCGAAATGAACACAAAATTATGTATTCGCACGAAATTAAATAGTACTAAAGAATATGATAGAAATTTTAAACAATAGTTAACAGCTTTTTATAACAGAAAAAAAAAAAAAAAAATTCTGATTAAATATCAAAATATTTTGAAAAGTAAAAAAGAAAGGTTCTAAAATGAAAATAAAATCTCTTATTATATGAGCTGTGTATTTTTCAGGTTGTGAACTCCCTTTCCATTTTGAGAACACATTGAAAAAGGAGCAATAAAATTCAAAATTTATGCATGTTATTTTGAAAACTTATGACCATGTGAACATCAGAATTCCATTCATTCTGTTTAACAAAGAACTGTACTTTCCAAAGCGGTCGTGACAAAATTACCTTATTTTCTTTCTTCTCTTTGTCCAATCCACACAGCACCACTATCCAATTTCATCTGCGTGCAAAAAGGGGGAACACGTACAAATGTCAATTATTTATCAAACATCCCCCCTTTCCTCGTAAATCTCAAACCAAAAAGCATAAGGCAAGTAATTTGTAGTGTAAGTAAAATAAATCAATTTACGTCTTGCAAATTGTAAGGTTGGGTTCCACAGAATCCTTCTAATGGATCTCGGCGTGCCATAAAAGGTCGTAAAAAAAAGGGAGGGAGGGAGACTTAATGTCGTTTTACGACCCTTCTCTGAGGTTGGTCGTTAAAGGCTGGAATGTAGCAAAACCGGGAGGGTCGTCTGGACAGTTGACCTCGCATAAACACGGAATCTGCAACCCCATTGGCTGCTTCGTTCGGGATCAATGCATTATGGAAACGTTGTATCCAACCATAAACAGTTTCAAGCAATCTGAATGGCAAGTTCTACATGGTTTGTTGAGGCAATTTTTGCAAGTAAACCAATTAGATTAATAAGAATAAATGTATTTATTAATTATTAGATCAATAATATCTATAAATGATTAAATTTTATTAATACAACAATTAAATTAGTAAGAATAATTATTGTGTTGGTCAATTGATTTGGAGTAAATCTATAATAAATTTGGTTGGTTTGTACAGTCATTTTGTGCACACTTTAGGCTCATTAGACCGGACCTACTGTTTAACGCGGATTCCGAACCCCTAACAAAAACCCATGCCACTGTCAGAAACCTGTCGTATTAAAGGCCAAATCGCTAGCCAGCTGGCCATCTGTCGCTTCTGTAATAGAAGCAAAGTATTCAGTCTTAAACTATTTCAGACCATCTAAATGATGCATTCTGTTCATTAATTGTGGTTATTCATATATGTATATAGATAAATTATTTCAACAACAATAATTAATAGCTATTAGCAGTTGAATCAATAATTAGACTTTTTAAAAACAGCATCGAATAAAAATAATTTACAATTATATAGCTTTCATTCATAAGTTTCCTACTTTTTCTAATTGGCGCATTCAATGTGAATTGGAATCGATGGAATGAAATTCCAATATGAAAATATTTTCAATATTCAGTAAAATTTGTTCGATTTAATTCAGAATAAAATGAAGAGGATATGAAAAAATGTCGGATTTTATATTCGAACTCAGTTTCAGGCTACAGCACTTTTGCTGCAAATTTTTGGGAGCCACAGTATAAAAAAAAAATAATAAAATAAAAATTGCAAATTTTCTCCTGCAACAATTTAAATTATTCTATAAAATAGAACAGACAAAAAACGAAAATCAATTGAAAAAATTAAAAGGGAAATTTCCGGGAAATTTATTATTAATTATATTTTTCCAATGATATAATATAATTCAGACAGAATTATATTTGTCTCTTTTATTATACAAAAGGCAATCACATAAATCAATAAAAAAAACTTATAAGGCAAATCCGAATAATTTGTTTTGACCAGTAAAATTAAACAAATTAAATTTTGCATTATAAGAGATCAACAAAAAAAAAAACTGCGCTTAGCTTTTATGTGTTACATTTTCCCACCATGTATCAAAATTCTATAAATATTCTTGAAAATCTCAGTAATAAGAATAAATTCACACAAACACACACACAAAGCCACAAAAATAATTTTAACAAACAATAGAAGCTTTCATCCTCATTAAATATCACTTGGTATTTATTTTTTGGCCATTTTAAAGAAATTTTAATCTGTAAATCTGACTTAAGTCGCATTCACATCAAAGCGTTGAGAGTCAAGACATAAAGCGTCGACCAATCGAAAAACGATTGTCATGTCAATATACAGTCAAGTATTGTCAATATATTTTATTTATTATTTAAAAATAGATAGTAGTCATAAGGAAACAAAGAACAACATTCAAAAGTTGATTATTTTTCGTCGTAGTATCAGAATATTGCAAAACTAGTAAATTTAACAGTGCAATATGTTATAAAAGACTTTAAACAAGAAAACCAAATTAAAAATAAGATTATAAAAGGTCTGCCGTCAAAGTTAAAGTGATCAGAGATTTATAATTTAAAACATTCATGAAAAATCTGCCTTCAGAATTATTAAAAAATTGTCTTCAATTTCACTTGAAACTGTTCGACGAGTGCTCATATTAGTAGGATTACAAAGACGTATTGCCCAATTGCATTTTTTGTAAGTGCGAAAAATATAAATCTTAGGGTGAAATTAATGATAAAAAAGCCTGAACCTTATTGAAATCATGTCTTATTTTGCGGATGAAAGCACATTTAATATTTTTGATTTCGTTAAGCATATAACAGTATGAAGGAAAAAAATATTGAGGAGCTGAATTCCTAAAGTTTATTTGGAACATTATAACATGGCGGTGGAAGTGTCTTTGTTATCAGCTTCAGAATTAGACAATTTGTCATTTATAGATGACATAATTAATCCTGCAATTTATTTAAATATTTTAAAAATCAATTTTTAATTTATCAGTCCAAAATTTGACTATCGGAAAAAGAAGAAAAAAAAAATGTTTTTTTAAACAAACTTACGACTCTAAGCACTGAGGCTTCCAATGTTCCCCTTTGAAATCTTTATAATTGTTTTCAAGTTCTGAAATAAAAATTACCCCAAATGAACACATTTGGAAACATTGAAGTTAGAGTACGATAACACATTAAAATGAAAACCGAACTAAAAAAAAAACAGTAACGATCGAATAATGAAGGAAAATAGATGCAGAAATTTTTAAAAAAAGTGAAATCTATACCCAGATATGTAAGATATTGCACGAAATTAGAATATTTCTTAATATATAATATTATTTCTTATATATAATATTATTTTTTCCCCCTTTTTCTTCATTGGAGCAACAGCCCCATAGTGGGCCAAGGCCGTCTGCATACTGGAAGATTTCGAGCCAGGAGGTGTTTCTTTTTACGGTTTACAGGGTTAGGTTTGTCAGCCTTACGCCTATCGCTCTGCTGCCATATTAGACAGGGACTTACTGTTTAAAGTGTATTCCGAATCACTACAAACATCCATGGCACAGCCGAAACCCGAACCCGAAGTCTGTGGTACAGAGGCCACAAAAGTACAGTATTTATTAATATATAAAGAATTTTTTAAGTATACAAGAATTTTTGAGAGGTAAAATTTTTTGTTATGATAGGATACTAATATTATACTTTGTTACTATATTATATATACAAATGTACATACGTACACATATACGTAAGCTTGCGAACACTATAGGGAGCCACTATAGCTTGAATGTTGGCAGTAGCTTGAGCCACTGTTGAATATGATTTCATCATTATGTTTTACATCATTCAATGAATACAGCTTTATGTTTTGTTTATAGAAAAAATAAGTTTTTACAGTGGAACCTACTTAGAAATTTCAGGGTTCAGTTTAATTTTTTGTAGTAAACTCAGTTATTGCTTGATCAATCTTGAAACGTTATCCAATTCTGAGGGATGATCCTTACAATGAAAGCTTGGAATATTTTCTGGAGATAAAAAAAAAAAAACTAATTCAAAAGTAAAATGATAGATATTTTATTTTCGATTAATTTTAAATAATAATTATTGTCATTCTGTAACTGGCTAAAAGATGTGCACATCAAATATGTAATTAATAGATCAAACAATAATGATAAGCATCTGAAAACTTATTTATGAGCATAATTAATTTATATAGTTTATTTTGCTTTTCTTTATTCCTCTGTTGCTTTTTTTAAAAAGAATTTCAGAGGATTTTTTTTTGTCGCAATTCGCCATGCGTTAAATAAAAAAATGCTTTTATTTTTTTTTCCAAAAATTATTATATATATATATATATATATATATTAGTAATTGACATTTGGATGTATTTCTTCGAAAATGAATTTTTTGTTTTGGCATCTATGATATCAAAGTATAAATAAGAAATAAATTATTTTAAAGTGTTTAAAATCATTTCTGATATTATACTGCATTTTAACTTCAATTTTTTTCCTGCAAGAATGCCCCCTGCGATTGATTATAAAGTTTTTTTTTAATTTTATTTATTTATTATTATTATTTTTTTTTTTTTTATAGAATTGTATATATTTTCAAATTTCTTATTTCGAAATATTGGAGGAAAGCATTCAAAATGTACTTGATAAATTAAACAAAAATTCTCCAACAACTTGATTGTCCACAGACTTGATTAAAGGTAAGAAAAATAAATTTTAAAAAAATAAGTAAGGAAAAAATAAGAAAGAAATAAGGGTAAAAACCCTTTATCTAAGATAATGCATGATCGATGAAATTTCTTATCTCATAATTTGTAACAGATAAGAAAACATTCGATAAGAAATAGTTTTCCCATCGTTCATATTTAGTTAAATTTTTATTTTGAACATGAAAAAAGTAATAATAATAATAAACACAAATTTTTTTGTTTCAACGATAACTATTTTTCAATTCCTTCTATTAGCTCACACTCTCCCTATATATATCTTGTTCAAATTTTCAATCGTTGATAAAATACTTTTTATTCATCCACTCAAGTTCAAATGCATTTTTTTTTTTGAAAATGAAAAACAATTATTAACAATTCAAAATTAGTCATAATGATTTTTAAAGTGAATGATACTTGATGTTAATACAGTTTTTTTCAAATATTAATTCAGTAATTAAATTTAATTAATTAATTTTAGATTTTTTAAAATTTAAGTTGCATATATCTACCAATAGATGGCTCCAGATAAACTTAAAAAAATGAATGAAAATTATTTATAAAGGACTTTATGCAATATAGTGAAAAAAAAGGAGGAATTGACTTAAATTTTTTTTTTTTTTTATTACTTGTTTTTTCTTATGCTTGATTTTTTTCATAATTATTTCCTGAAAATATTTAATGCTTAAAACAAATACAAAAATGTATGAAAATATTTTTTCTCTCTTCAGTAAAGTATTTTTAAAAATTGTAGCGAAAATCACTATTTAAAGATAATTATTTAAAGAATGCCGATTTTCTCCTAAAAGAAAAAGTATTCCCAGTTATATTTATATATATAAAAAAAAACACAAACAAAAATTTTTCAAAACATGCATTTTTTAAAAGATATTTCTTTAATACTTTAATATTTCCATTTGCTCTTTATCATAAGCCACGAGTCTTAAATCAACTTTAATTATACTAAATACAATAGGATCGTAGGTATGTACAAAATATTTTCGAAAGTTATGCATAGATTTATTTTGGAAAAAATGATAAAAGTATAGATGAAGATCATGAAAATACTCTTACATCAACAAATAAAAGTAATTCTTTCAGACAAAAACAATTACTTTATAAGGAAGTGATTATTAATATTGATTTGGTGAAATAATATTTTGTCTAACAGACAAAATATTATTTCTTATTTCTTGAATATGAGGGAAAAATTATTATTATTTATGCCAAATATGCAAACATAAAAAGAATAAATATATTTTATGCATTTTTTTTTTCCTTTATCTACATATCTACATCTGATTTTATTCCACATTATACACAAGTGCCGAATTTTTTCTGATCCCTAAAAAATCGATATTAATAATTTATATTGTAAATATAATAAATAATAATCAAAAGTTTTGATAATTATAAGAAATTATTGAACGTTTTGTACTTTATTAATTGAATATTTATTGTTTTGTTGTATCATATAAATTATAAAATAAATGGAACAAATTCTTCTGCCTTTTTTCTTCTATTTCTTTTTATAAAATTACATTTTCAAAAATTGAGATTGGCAGCTATATATATATTATATTATAACTGAACTGAAAGTTATAAAATAGATAATAACGATAAAATAAAATAAATAATAACGACAAGAATTTAAAATTCCAGTCTTCAAAATTAGATCAGATAAAAGGAATGTTTCGAAAACTACTATTGCAGTTTTCTTTGCTTATACGCGTTCTGGTGGAACAATATTTGAACAATATCGTTCCACAGAACACGTATTCTTCTAATTTATTGAACAGTGTGTGTTCCACATTCATTACATTTGATTTTTTTAAATATAATTTGTAAAAAAAAAAAAAAAAAAAAATACTACAGCAGTATTTTAGTTAGTGACAACCGTGATAACTACAATCACTGTGACTTTTAAAAAATACCGATATTCTGTTAAAAAAGAAAAAGGAAGATTACGTTTTACACCAATAAAATTTTGTCACATTTTAGTTTGACATAATATCATAATTATTAAATATAATAATGCTTCTTCTTTTTGTAATAGATTATTTTAATCAATAATCAGAAAATTATTAATAATTAGAAAATAATTAAAAAATGATCAGATATTCAATAGAAATCTGAACGGCTAAAAAAGCATAAGATAAGATGAAATCATTGAATATTTATATTTTTATACAAAATTAAGGTATTCAAAATTTTGAACTCCATCTTTAAATCGGATGAATTTCTGCTAATTTTAATTTTATTATTTTATTAACTTTAAATGTTACAATACAGAAAAAGTTCATATAAATTAGATATTACAAGGAATTACAGTTGAAATATTTAATGTCATAAATATTTCTCAAATATTACAAAAAGTAATAAGAATACTTCTTTCAAGGTATTTTTACACAAAACAAACTTTTATGAAATTAATAATACAAAGCAGTAAAAAATTATCACTTATAGAATCCTTCGAAGAAGATATATTAAATCCAAAATTTGTCTGCAAAGAAAATAACTACTTAGAAATAATCTTAAAAAAAATAATAATAATCAACAACTTCGAGCTCATATATCTAAATAAAAGTATGTTAAATTCATGTAAAAAGAGAAATAAAAGTAAATTATAAGTAAAATAAAAGTATTTATTACAAATAATTTTCTGTTTTATTGGTTTTAATAATTCAATAAAAAAGTGTATTTTTTTATCATCATATTTTAAATGTGAGGTCAAAATTTAATCGAAAGTTCAAGTTTCCCTAATTAAAAAATTTGGAAAAACATGTTAATAATTAAATATATGGCTATAATATTAAACAATTTTTAAACATTCTCTATTCTGAATTATACTATTCCTTATAATAATTAATATAAATAATTAAATAATTATTTCATACATTAAAAAGGTTCTAAACATTCATTTACTTGAGGACAATTCCTTTTTTTTTTTCAATTTTTTTCTATGCATTGTATAAAAATAAAAATATTTCCATTAATAATTATTGATATCTCATGTACTTTATGTTAAGGAAATTTACTTTTGACTAATTACATAGGTATTTTGAGTAATATTTTTTTCATTATTCCCTCTAAAAATCTGTGAGGAAATATTTAGAATACAGAATTATTCTCTAATATAACATAAAAATTAAGATATTTGTCATGAAATAAAATTATAATAACATTTCAGATAATATTTCAAAATTTCACGTTATATCCATACAATAATCACAGAGGAATCTTTACATTACTTTCATACAAATTAAAAAATAATTTAAAACGACTATAAAAAAATAAGACTATAAAGAATTATTATATATAAAAGATAATAATATAAAGACTATAGAATATAAAGATATATATAAAAGACTATAAAAAAATGAAAAATACATATTATGGCAAACTATTGATATTTTAAAAGTAAAGATATGATAGAATTATTATAATTATTAGTTATTAATTATTAATTACTATTATAATAGAACTATTAACTATTATTATTCTGAACTATACTATTCCTTAGTAATAATTATTTCAAATGTTAAAAAGGTTATAAACACTTTTTTTTCTATGCATTGTATAAAAATAAAAATATTTCCATTAATAATTATTGATATCTCATATACTTTTATGTTACTAAGATTATTGATATCTCATGCTATCTCATGCACTTTTATATACTAATGAATTTCTCTATCTTGAAAAAAAAAGCACCACAAATATGAAAACTATTGTCCACATGAAAGTGAGATTAAATTGTGATTTAAAAATTTCATTTTAAATTTAATTTGCCAACACACTAATCATATAACATAAATAGTGTTTGCGATAGGTATACCATGTGAATCCATAAGCAACGTCTACTTAGTAAAATTCAACAAATGTCACGTTTACTCTAAATCTTACTATTTCATGCTTATTCTAAATCCTGTGGCCAAATGAGTCGTCAGACAACCATACAGTGTTCAATAAAACTCTTTAATCTTTCTTGATTCTTGGGTTACACGCTTATACTAATGAATTTTTCCACCTTGGAAAAAAAAAGCATCACAGATTATCCGCATGAAAGTAAGATTAAATTAGGATTTAAAAGTAATTTCATTTTAAGTTTAATTTGTCAACACATTAATCATATAACATAGTGTTTACAAATAGATATCCGGCATTAAACCGTAAGCATCATCTTCTTAGTACATGAAAGCAAAATTATGATTGATATGCAATTCCATTTTAAGCTAAATTTGTCAATACATTAATCATATAACATAAATAATGTTTGCGATAGGTATCCAATGTGAATCCGTAAGCACCATCTTCTTAGTAAAACTTAATGAATGCTTCAATTTTGACAGACTGTCATACGGCGTTCTATAATATATTTAACCTTTCTTGATTCTTGGGTTAAAAGTTTATACTAATAAATTTCTCCACCTTGAAAAAAAAAAAAAAAAAATCACAGATATAAAAACTGTTATCCACATGAAAGTAAGATTAAAGTATGATTGAAAAAAAAATAATTTCATTTTAAATTTAATTAAACACGTTAATTATATAACATAAAAACGTTTGCGATATGTGTACAATGCGATTCTGTAAGCACCATCTTAGTAAAATTCAACAATCATGCTTACTCAAAATCCCGTGGTCTTCACTTTTGGCAGCGTTCCATAAAACTATTCAATCTTTCTCTCTTGATTCTTGGATTAAAGCTTATACTAGTAAATTCTTCCATAAAACTGTTTAATCTTTCTCTCTTGATTCTTGGATTAAACGATCATACAAGTAAATTCCTCCGTCTTGAAAAAAAAAAAGAAAAAAGAATCACAGATATAAAAACTATTAACAGCATGAAAATAAGATTGTAGGATGATTTAAAAGCAATTCCATTTTAAATTTAATTTGTTAACATTAAATTTGCATTAATTTACTTTCAATTTACAATTAAATTTACATTCAATTTACATTAATAACATAAATGATGTTTGTGATATTTATATAATGGGAATCTGTAAGCACCATCTTAGTAAAATTCAACAAACATCATGTTTACTCTAAATCCTATGGTCTTCACTTTTGACAGATTGTCATACAGCGTTCCTGAAAACTGTTTAATCTTTCTCTCTTGATTCTTGGATTAAACGCTCATACAAGTAAATTCCTCCATCTTGAAAAAAAAAAAAAAAGAAAAAAGAATCACAGATATAAAAAATTTCATCCGCATAAGAGTAAGATTACGGGATGATTTAAAAGCAATTCCACTTTAAATTAAATTTGTCAACACATTAATAACATAAATAACATAACACATAAATACATAACAAATAAATTGTGATATGTATATAATACGAATCTGTAAGCACCATCTTAGTAAAATTCAACAAAACCATGTTTACTCTAAATCCTATGGTCTTCACTTTTGACAGATTGTCAGACAGCGTTTCCTAAAACTGTTTAATCTTTCTCTCTTGATTCTTAGATTAAACGCTCATACAAGTAAATTTCTCCATCTTGAAAAAAAAAAAAAAAAAAAAAGAAAAAAGAATGACAGATATAAAATTTTTTATCTGCATGAAAGTAAGATTATAGGATGATTTAAAAGCAATTCCACTTTAAATTTAATCTGGCAACACATTAATCTTATAACATAAATAGCGATAGGTGTTCAATGTGAATCCGTAAGCACCATCTTCTTAGTAAAATTCAACATGCGTCATGCTTTTTCTAAATCCTTTACCAATGAGTCCAAAATGAGCCCTGAGGCAAATGAGTCTTCACTTTTGATAGATTGTCATACAGCGTTCCAAAACTGTTTAATCTTTCTCAGTTGATTCTTAGATTAAACGCTCATACTAATAAATTCCTTCATCTTGGAAAAAAAAGAAGCACACATATAATAGTAAGATTAGATTATGATTGAAAAATAATTCAATTTTAAATTTAATTTATCATCACATTAATCATATAATATAAATAATGTTTGCGGTAGATATCCGATGTGAATCCGCAAGCACCATCTTCTTAGTAAAATTCAACAAGCATCATGCTTACTCTAAATCTCGTGGTCAAATGAGTGTTCACTTTTGACAGACTGTCATACAGAGCGTTCCATAAAACTGTTTAATCTTTCTCTCTTAAGTAATTATTAGGCACATTTGGTTTGAGTAGCCGTGTTTATGACTTTGCAGGATGGCCCATCAAAATCTGAGCCGCTCTCTATCCCATAACAACCCATTTTAAAGATCCATCAAAAATGGGAATGAGTCGGGAGAAATGAGCATGTCCACAAGTGGTACGGAAAATTTGAAGTGAGTCTTTATAATAAACTATTTGTTTTATCCGTTATTTTAATAAGCATGCGAGAAATGGCCAATTCAATAATTTTAACAATTTGAGAAATCCTTCAAAAAGGGAAATGATTATTTCTACATATTATATAAAAAATAGAAATGTTTCTTTATATTAAACATTTTAAAATTAAATCCGTCGTGATGTAAAAATCTAGATATTTTAAATATATACTAAAGCAGAAAAGGAATTAAAAATATGTGTTTGTGGTGAAAAACAAGAAAGTCTTCATATATACAGGTTAATCAGATTTTTTTTAAAAATAAAATTAAACTATTTTTAAGGTTTATCAAAAGTGAATATCTGTAAGAAATATGTATGCCTACAAAATATATCGGAAATGTAATATGTTTTTTTATTAGAAACATTTTTGGATAAAAAAATTACAGGAAATAAAATCAGACTTAATGAAAAATTTATCATCCGTGGGAGTTGGGAGAATTGTGCACATGTACGATTGATGTGCAAAATGTGAAATGCTTCTTTATTATAAAGTAATGCGTAGAAAATCTAGATAACTATTTTAAATTTTTAATTACTATTGACTATTTAAAAACTTATTAAATATCCAAAAAATTGTTAACCGTTTAAAATTATTTAAAAACAATTCCAAGCTATTTGACTACTTAAGCGATTTTTAATTATTTAAATTGTAATAGATTAAAAAAATCTGCACACATAGTTTATTATTCATCTGTTCATAAATTCTGATATTTTTTTTTTTTTTTTTGATAACTGACTATATCAATTGAAATTGAAAATATGAAATATTTTCTTATTATATAGAGCTTAAGGTAAAACTAAAAAAAAAGATATTCAGATAAGCAAAGCGATTATTATTATTATTATTTCAGTTTAATTAAAGAAACATATTTAGCTTCGAAATTGTTTTAAAATGTTTTTAAAGTGTAATAGATTAAAATGTCTGTCCACCGTACGTTCATTATTCATCTATTCATTAATTCAGATAATTTTTTCCTGATTATATAAATTGATATTGAAAATATGAAATGTTTCCTTGTAATAAAAACCTTAAGATAAAACATTTAAAAAAATGTATTCAAATCAAACAAAGAGAATTATTATTAATATTAATGTTATATTAGTTTAATAAAAAAAAACGTATATAGCTGCTAGAGGTGCTTTATTGAGGTCATTTCTTTAAAAAATATTCTCATATGAATCTTTTACAAATAGTAAATCTTTCACAAGCAATTCATTTATTGTAAAACTATATGAATATATATATATATATTATTAATATTTAATACTATATATATATAAATCACTTACAATTATATATATGAACAACATTATTATTAACATTATTTAATAATGATAATATATATTAATATTTAATTCTATATATATATATATCATTTACGATTATATATATGAATGATATTATTATTAAAATTATTTAATAACGATAAAATATATATATATATATATCGTTATATATATATATCGAATATTATTACGACATTATTTAATATTTATACTTTCTTACAATGTACAAATAATAAATAAAATATGAATAATAACAAAATGTAAGTAATAACTTCTTACATTGGAATATAAAAATTTACTGATTATTAATTGAAAATTGTTAAGATAATTGTTTTACATAATTTCGAATATATACTTTCAAAATAATAAAAAAAAATATGAAAACTGCATTTAATTATTAATTGAATTTTATAAAATTGTAAAAAAAAAATATATATATATTCATCAGAAAATTAATATTTTTCATTTAAAGTCAAAATCAAATCAAATACTTGCTGTTGATTATAATTTGCTAGCAGCTGAGAATTAAGATAATATCTTTTAATTTTCTATTTAATTCATTGCAATTTTTTTTTTGAACTTATTATTAAAATTCAGTGACACACTAAATCAAAAAAAAAAAAAAAAAGAAAACATGTATTTTCAGGATTTATTTATTTATTTAATAACACAAACCAAATTATTATTAGATAATCAAAAAGTTCTGTTGCTGTTGCAAATACAAGTTGCAGTATCAGCATGATAAAAAGGACTACATTTTTTGAAGTACCATTAAAACGACAATGCGCCTCCAAAATGAAATTCTTTAGTTTTTAATCTATTTTCATGAAAATATCGCATTACATAAGTGGATAATGCATAATGTAATAAAATTATTAAGTTTCACGAAAAAATATTAATAATTAATTAAGTTATTAATTTTTTATACTTTATAATTGCGTTAATTAAAAATGCTGCATGCGCAACAATTTTTATTTTGGGTATCTAATTTTTTTTTCACCTAGGTAATATACTAATAGTGTAACAAAAATTGATATAACTTTTCAAAAAATTATCGATACAATTTACAGAAAACAAAATTTTAACAGTGGCATAGCAATTTCAAGGAAATTGCATGATTATTTGGACAATGTATCAATGCTACGCTTTTAAAAAAAATACCTATATTTGTACTCTACTACTTTTAACTAACTCCCTGGTATTACAGTTCATGTTGGATCATGGCCCGTCTGCCTACTGGCAAATTCCGAAAAGGATATGTTTTTCATTCTACGAGATAGATGATCAAAAAGATAATAATAAAAAAAAAACCTACGCCCAACGCTCCACAGTTTTATAAGACCGGGACTTAAAGTTTAAAGTGGATTCCGAACCGCTACAAACATCCATGACGCTGCCAGGACTCAAATCCAAAACTTGTGGCACCGAACTCCAGAGCGCTAGTATATAGTTGTAATCATTCATACCAAATATTATTTTTATTCGTATATCCTATAATAACTCGGTAATTTTAAACTGAATTGATTGAAAACTAAGCCACCTGGAACATTTTGAATTCTATATTATGTAGAAAAATCTTTGAAAAAAATGCATTTAAAGATTATAATTATCTGTAAATTAAAAAAACAAAAACAAAATTATGCAAAATAGTAATATATATATTTTTTATATACATTAATTGGAAGTGCATTTCATTTTATATATTTAAAATAACCAAATTTGTAATGCATGAGTAGATTTTAAGATTTGTTGAAGTACTTGTAGATTTTAAAACCTGAATCACTTTTGTTAATTTTCTATAATGTCGGAATCATCTTGCTCGCGTGTGGTTGTCTAGAATTCCCCATTCAAAAGCACTAAAAATCTCATTTGCGGTATGTTATTTTGTATTGTCCATCAAAAACCACATTTTTTTCATGTTCACCAGGTTTGGTTATTTCTAATGGAAGGAAACTTTCCTACACAAGTCATTATTGTTATGTGTAGACAGGATATAAAGGTTTGGCATGCGAAAGAACCCGTTAATTGATTACGCCAGCTGGTATCCAATGCACATACAACACTAATTTCTTAGGATGTAAGAAGACTTTTGCATTCCAGGAAGTCAAATCTTTGAAAAATAATCGCATAATCTCTTGTGACGGATGGCTACTTGATAGATTTTTCATCGCATGTCTCTGGTTAATAAAGAAATGGTTCATTTCCCAGCTTAAAAACAAGAGTTGAGCCAATTTTATTTTCATACACATAGTGTAATTCGCTGTATCAGAACACCGTCTTGCGGTACTATATCTGTGGGATAGATTTTGTACCAATATCTGCTCCGAATTCTATGCATAATTTTCGGGAAGTGGCTAATTTCTTACTTCTACGGAGCAACTATTGCCTGTCTAAAAATGCCGAAGGGAGTTTTAGTAAATTAATATAAGTGTAGAGTCAGTTTCGGAGTATGGGAGAAAAAAAGAAAAAAAAAAAAAACTGCAGGACTTTTCTGGTAATATTGCCGCAAATCTCGCGAGCGACTATGGCGTTGAGGTTGCACTTGAGGTTGAAAATACAATTTCGCAGGATCGAATCTAGCAGATGACCGAACTGTACGCTTCTGTAAATAACCTGTTGTGACATTTTCTGTTTTTTGTGCTAGATTTCTAGAAAATTCATTATGTTACCAAAATAGTATTCTGGAATATTCCATTTTTGTATAGAAAACCTTGCACATTCAGTCTTGCCATTTTCACAGCTAAGTATAGCTGGTCTAAAAGTCTGTTGTGACCTGATGACCAATTGGCTAGCACTGAGGACTTTGAAAATCTTCAGATTCGAATACATGTGGAGGCATGAATGTTTGTTAATAGTTCGGATTCCATGTTAAACTGTAAGTCCCGGTCTAATTAGCCGAAAGTGTGCAAAAAATGACCGTAGAGTGACAAACCAAACCAAACTAAAAGTCTGTTAATAAACTACGTTCACCCGCATCGAAATGCTTGTTTAATCTAACCTGCTGTTATATCTAAGTGGCAATATGATATAATTTGTCGTTGTTTTCGAATGCCGGAAATTTTGAAACCTCTAGAGCAGCAGTTATATAGTAAAGTCAGAGTTACTGAAGATACAAAAAGGAGTGAGAGAGGAAATTTTAGAGGGATCTTTTATGGCTTCATTCAGGTTTCGCCGCTTTATATTTGTACGAATACATCGAGGGAGAGCATCTGAGAGTTCCTCTAGTTCAAAGAGGTTTGGTTTGTCGTTCTACGGTCATATTGTGCATGAGGGCTAAACAGACGGGGAACCTACAGTTTAACCTGGATTCCGAACCACTCACAAACATCCGTGCCATCGCCAGGATTCGAACCTGACGCCGTGGTACCAAAGGCCAGAGCGATAGCCAATTGACCATCAGGCAGCAGTTCAAAGAGGAAATTGTCTTGCCTACGGATTTATCATGCACATCTGCGAGATAAATACGGAAGTTTTCAACTCTACTTCGCTTGTTGGATTTTTTACTAGGCTTCTATAATTCTTAAATCCAATTCACTATCTACAAAGAATTTTTTACTTTCTTATAATAATTTAGGAAACCTGGAAATTCATAAATTATTGTTATTATTTTGTAATTTAGTATTTACAATAATTTTCTATCTATAATCTTTGTTTATACTTTAAGAACTTTAAAACTTCGGAGTGAAGATTATAGACCATACAATCTATGGACTTTTGTAGTTTCATAAAAATCAGTTCTATAAAATCACCACCTAAAAATGTTTTTTTACCAACAAAAATTTATAAAGGTTGGCGTAGGAAGAAAACATACAATCTTTTAAACATAAAGAAAGGAATATAAAATTTAATCTTTACACAATATATCAAACGGGGCCTGAATGGCCGAGTGGCTAGCTCTCCGGTGCTCGGTGCCACAGGTTTCGGGTTCGAGTCCCGGCGGTGCCATGGATGTTGGTAGTGGTTCGGAATCCACTTTAAGCCGTAGGTCCCGGTCCTAATAGGATCGTAGAGTGTTACGGGGGCATTGTTACTCCGCGTCCGGGGCTTATCTTCAAGTTACACGCGCCCCCTGGGTAATGCAAAGTGAGTACGCTTGTGCAGCGCTTGCCTTCAGGCATCCAAGATCAAGCTGTCTAAGTGTTTGCCAGCTGCATTAGAAGGGAAAAAAACCCCAATATATCAAACAACAGACGGAAATCTCTCGCTAGTTATATTTTTTGTTGCGGATTATAGTTAAGGGAGACGAACTTTGCAATATTAATGAGCAAAAGATGTTCAAACACGAATCGCATAGATGTGTACTAGTGGATGACAAAGTCCTGGATAGAAGTTCAAGATAAGAATCAAAAACGCTTTGTTTAAATCCAAATTAAACTATTAACTATGATGCTGATCAAGAATTTCATCTCTTTAGCAAATATAAAGATTACAAATCGTTGAAAAAAATGTTGTACCTGTTGTTTTCTTTAATATGTATACATATACACACAATTCAAAACATTTTTTTTATACAATTGTGGGCATCAAAACCACTCTTTAAAACTGAAAAATGTTTTGTTATTTTTATGTTCAGAGTATAAAAACAGAACTTCATCTTTATAGTAATAATGTCAAATAAAATCGTCCTCTGCTTATACGCAGTAGCGGAGTATAGTTAAGGGTGATGGAAGGTAGACGAACTTTGTAAAATTAGACAAAATGTACGCAAAATGTGCAAATGCGAATCGCATCGATGCTTTCTAGTGGATGGCAAAGTCTTAGATTGAAGTTAAAGATAAGAATAAAAAATTCTTTGTTGAAATCCATTAACTATGATTTTGATCAAAATCTCTTCAACAAATGTGAAGATTACAAATTGTTGGAAAAAACGCCATATCTTTTGTTTTCTTTTAAATACATGTACCTAATGCATATGCACACAATTTATAACATCAAATATATTACATTATAGCATCAAAACCACGCTTTAAGAATAAAAACCACTTTGTTAGTTTTATGTACAGAGTATAAAAACAGGACTTGATCTTTAATGTAGTATGCCAAACAACAGGCGAGAATCGCTAGCGGATTCTACGCTGCTGTTGATTATGAGAATTTTTAATTTTTTGGATGGAAAATTAACTCTGTGGATTATACGTCTATGTGGATTATAAGGGAGGAAATTAAACTTTTGGACGTTCATAATATATTGTATATTTACTTATAAGTAATTCTTAATATATATTTATATATATATTTCCTCATGTTCGCATATATTTAAGCATTTACTTATTACAGTTTAGACATAGTTGTTTAATATAATCAAATTTATCCGATAAATTAAAAAAAAAAATTTTATTCATTTTTATTATGTTTGTATTTGTGTTGAAATAGTTTAATATATGCCCTGAAAAAATTGTGACTTACCCAGTATTTTCTCTATTTTTTTACCTATCTAATATTTTTACTATTATTTTTTTACCTATCTAATATTTTTTCTTTGTTATTTTTTTACCTATCTAATATTTTATCTATTATTTTTTGACCAATCTAGTAATTTCTCTATTATTTTTCGGCCTACCTAGTATTTTCTCTATTGATTTTTTAATTTATTTAATCTTTTCTCTGATTATCATTCTACCAATGTATACTGATTTCAGGACACTTTGATATTGGTTGCACGTAATGGTATCGGAAATAATTTAATTAATATCTTTTAAAATTTTTTGTGTTGTTTAAATTATTTTTTTCGACCACAACAAAGCGCCACCACAGTCACAAGTCAAGGATTTCCATAATCTTCGATTTGAAATATTTAGTCTCTTTGTGATTAATAAATGTATTTGGCATAGTGTAGTAAATATCTCTAATGATTGCTTGGCATGGGCTGTGCTGCAAATAGTATTAAAATCCTCGAAGCACAGCAAAATGTTTGTAAGACAGATTACTAACGCCAATTAGTGAACGCCCATTGGTAATGTAGATATCCACCAATTAATCTTCTTATGTCTGAAAAAATATTGGGAAAAAAAAACTCTTACTGAACTTCTTCAATTATCTCGACAACCACCATCCAATCTGGAAATCTAAGAAATTGAATCTTATGAACCTCATACAAACATTAAATGACCTAGGAATATTTTCTTTTAACCACCCATTTATGTTCTCTTTCAATTGATTTTTTTTTACTTACAATTGTACTCTCATATTTATTAATTCCTTTTTAATTTCTGGGTATTGCCAATGTTTTTAATCTTGAAAGTTTGCCATCACAAGAAATGTAAACCATGAAGGGACGAATGTGCTCCAATAACTTATCAATATTATTATGTTATTAATAACATATAGTTATGTTATATTATTATAAATTGCATTATGTTATGATAGTTATGTTATTAATAATGAGTGGTTCATGATTCAATTTCTTAGAAATGCCAGATTCTGATGGTGGTTGTCGAGATTATTGAAAAAGTTCAGTAAGATTTTAAAGACATAATAAGGAGATTAATTGATTGAATTTTAATCTATATACGATAGTTATGTTATTAATAACTATCCAAAAACAATCGGTCGAAACAATGCAAAAAGCAAATTTTTACCCTTTCAAAACTTTTAGAAAATTCAGATATTGTCTTTGAATTATTTACTTATAATTCTAGATACAGAAATCAAAATTCCTAGCCAGTACGAGTAGCAGTTGCTGATTGATTCCTTGTACTCTGAATAGGGGTAAAAAAATCTAATAGTTTTCAGCATTAATATTTCAGGAAAAAATTAAAAACAATGCAACAATATTTTACTGTAACAATGTTTAATTGTTAAAAGAATTTACTATTGTTCCTTTTAACAATGGCATGTTTTTGTCACTGTTAAAGGAAATATATTCTTTAAAGATATTTCCTTTTACTCTTCCGATAGATTAAAATTCAATTTGTAGTTTCCAAATGTTGTTGTGAGGAGATGTAAAAATTATTTTTGTTTTGAAACTATGCAAATATTTTCTTAGGTATGTAATTTATTACTTCAATAATTTTCTTACAAGTTTCTTAACAACAAAAGCGATAAAAATTTTTACTTTGTACTTATAATAATACTTAAACAGACCTTAACGCACACGAGTATGCCTCCATAATTAGACTAATTTTTTAAATGTATGACATAATTAAACATGTTGTTCTAACGCAGCTGGCAATATAGAGATAGTTAATCTTAGCAAGGGCTGCACCGCTGTTACTCATTTAGCACTACCCAGATGGCACATGCGTAGTTTGAAGATATGCTACGGACGCAAGTAACACACAATGCTCTAAGATCCTATTATACCGGGTCCTAAGGTTTAAAGTGGATTCCGAACCACTACAAACATTCATGGCACTGGCGGGACTCGCACTCGAAACCCGTAGTGCTGAGCGCCAGAGCGCTAGCCACTCTACCATCAGGCCTCTGCATAATTAAATATTAAAAACAGTAAACTAAATGAAATTAAGTGCTAAAAATGCTTGAAAGTATTATTTAACATCATATAATATTTTTAGCTCTATTCTATTGAACCAATTATATTTTCACAATTTCCTATTATTTACTTTTAGTTCAGGGTGATTATTACAATTTTAATAATGTAATCTGCTACATTTCAATGGAGCCTGATGGCCGAATGGTTGGAGATTGGTATCACAGGTTTCAGGTTCGAGTCCCAGCTGTACCATGGATGTTTGTAGTGGCTCGGAATCCACTTTAAACCATAGGTCCCGATCTAATAGGATCGTACTCGTAGAGCGTTGTTGGGGAGTAGTGTTACTCGCGTCCATAGCATATCTTCAAGCCGCACATGCCCGCTGGGTAAATGAGTAACTGCGGTGCAGCCCTTGCTTATGGCATAAATATTAACAGTTTCTGTATTGCCAGCTGCATTAGAACAATATTTTTCTAATATTTTATTTTTAAATCAGGATGATTACCGTAATTTTAATAACGCAATCTACTTTATTTCAATTCCTTCATCAATTAAAATAATTTTTTAGATTCAAAGATCAACGAAATAATTAACAATTTGTTTGTTTAGAATTGTTATATAATGCCGAAGAATTACCCTTAATTTATTTAAACGTTGCTATTAAAATCTGTATTTCATCGAAAAAAGAATTATAAAAATTTTTGAAAGGATATTTATTTTAATGCACCCATTAAAAACTTTTACAACTCCCTTTTACTGAGAAATAAAGTGTAACTTAATACCGTTCTAAAAACTACAAATCTGTTCCACTATAAATTATCTACATGGAATAAAAGGCAGGTTGTGATTTTAATGCCACTGACGTTCAAAGCAGCCGTAAATCAATCATTTGACAGAAAAATAGCCAATTTATGCGGCATGGCT